>SKCR01027839.1:0-33984 GCA_019454045.1 Zanthoxylum bungeanum
TAGACAAAGCAAGATAGAGACAATTGAAAAAAACTACCTCCACAACATCAGTCAAAAGGAATTCGGAGTTTTCTTGGACATGCAGGTTTTTACAGGGAGTTTATCAAAGACTTTTCCAAATTGCAAAATCTCTTGCAACTCTTCTGGAAAAAGATGTGTCTTTCAACTTCACACAAAGAATGCCAGGAAGCTTTTGAGATATTAAAACAGAAGCTGGTTTCTGCCCCCATCATAGTAGCACCAGATTGGACCCTTCCATTTGAGGTAATGTGTGATGCTAGTGATTTTGCTGTAGGTGCCGTTTTGGGACAACGCAAAGCAAAGATATTCCACACCATTTACTACTCCAGCAGAACTTTGAATGAAGCTCAACTCAACTACACAACCACTGAAAAGGAGTTGCTTGCAGTTGTGTTCGCTTTTGACAAATTCCGCTCTTATCTGTTGGGTCCCAAAGTGGTGGTTCTACACAGATCATTCAGCAATCAAATACTTGATCACAAAGAAAGATGCCAAACCCAGATTGATCCGTTGGATACTTCTTCTGCAAGAATTCGATGTGGAGATCAGAGACATGAAAGGAACAGAAAACCAAGTGGCAGATCATCTATCGAGGCTCGAGAATGGAGAAACAGCTGGCAAAGAACTATCAATCAAAGAAAGAAACTTTCCAGATGAACAGTTGTTTGCCATAAAACAACAGGAAGTCCCTTGGTATGCTGACTATGTCAACTACATAGTATCAGGAAAAATGGCCGTTGGAATGGACAACTCAGCAACGGAAGAAATTCTTCAAAGAAGTCAAACATTATGTTTGGGATGAGCCGTACTGTTCAAACGATGTGCTGATCAATTACTGAGACGATGTGTCCACAGGAAGAAGTCAACAATATTTTGCAGCACTGTCATTCATCACCATACGGCGGATACTTCAGCGGGAATAAAACTGCAGCTAAAGTCCTTCAATCATGTTTGTTCTGGCCCACTCTTTTTAAAGATGCTCACTTGTTTGTTCTTCAATGTGACAGATGTCAGAGAATGGGGAATATTTCGAGGAGAAATGAAAGACGTTGCAAAATATTCTGGAAGTGGATATTTCGATGTCTGGGGAATTGATTTCATGAGACCCTTTGTTCCATCATTCGGAACCTGTACATCTTGGTTGCTATAGACTACGTCTCAAAATGGGTGAAGCAATTGCACTACCATCCAATGATTCAAAGTGGTGGTGATCAAATTCTTGAAAAGAATATTTTCACTCGGTTCGGAACACCTCGTGTAATCATCAGTGATGATGGCTCTCATTTCTGCAACAGATATTTTGATGCACTCCTATCCAAATACGGAGTTACTCACAAGGTTGCCACAGCCTACCATCCACAGTCAAATGGGCAAGTGAAGTTGAAGTTTCAAACAGAGAAATCAAAAGAATCTTGGAGAGAACTGTTGGATCAACAAGGAGGGACTGGTCAACAAAACTAGATGATGCATTATGGGCCTACCGGACATCTTACAAGACACCCATTGGTATGTCCCCATATCAATTGGTATTGGGAAAGCATGCAATCTGCCAGTTGAGCTTGAACACAAAGAATACTGGGCACTGAAGAAGTTGAATCTTGATCCACAAGCTGCAGGAAAGAAAAGACTTCACCAACTCAATGAATTGGAGGAATTTCGCCTACAAGCTTATGAGAATGCCAAATTGTACAAGGAAAAGACCAAGAAATGGCATGACCTAAAAATAGTGCACAGACAATTGAAACCAAGGCAACATGTGTTGTTGTACAACTCGAGGTTGAAACTTTTCTCTGGAAAGTTGAAATCAATGTGGTCAGGTCCATTTGTGATCACTCAGGTTTTACCATATGGAGCTGTAGAGTTACTGGATCCCAAGGCCAACAACACATTCAAAGTTAACAGTCAGCGTGTCAAGCACTACTGGGGAGAACCGTTGGAGCGACAAAAAGAAAGTGTCACACTTTCGATCCAGCATAATGTTCAGGCAATCACGTCTAGCTGACGACTTACAACTTAGCGCTCGCAGGGAGGCAACCCATGCAATTTGTGTATATATTGTGATTTGGTATGATTTAATTTGTGTGTTTAGTTTTTGCAGATTAAGACATTTCAAGATGGAAGAAGCTCTCACAAGTCTTCACAAGCAATTTCCTTCTCTCCCTCAAAAATCTCTGATAAAAGTTTTCAAAGCTCGCTTGAACGAATGAGACTACTGATGATCAAAGGTATTCCTACTGATATTTGTTGGGTAATCGAAGCACGTGTTCGTCTAGCAGGTGAGTATTCTGAGACTTGTAGTTCTTATTTACCTGGTTTTGGAAGAAGCACCTATGCAAAGAAACGTAGAGCTAAGCAAAATGGGGTTTGTTACAAATGTGCGCGTTGGAATTGCAATACTCGTTGTCGTTCTTAGGAATGGTGTCTGATAATCGTGAAGATAAAATTAAATTCATTAAGGATGGCTTGAGTAAGGAGTCTGTAGATGATATATCTTCGACTCTTGAGACGCATCCCAGTGGATATGTTCATATAGCCTTCACAAATTACACACACAATTCCAAAAATAAAGACAACAGTTAAGTCTTGGGAATCTGACTCAAAAAGACCCTGTTTGTCAATTTATAAGAAAATTGGATGGGAAGCTTGTTCCTGACGCATAGATGTCAATCAAGCCGCTACTTTTCTTGTACATATTATATCTCTTTGTCTTTTTCTAATAATTGATTTGTTTTGTTGTTTTCTCCTACAGGATCCAGACCTTTTTGACTATCACGATTTATTTTACTATTTTGCTACTAATCGTCCTTTGGAAGATACTTGTGCTATTTTTACTCACCCTTTTCAAGTACTATAAATTCAACTTATCATTGCACTTTTGAAGTCATCCAGAGTAAAACATGGAAGCCACTTCAAGAAGATGAGTTGAAAACATTTGTGTGTTTTGTGGTAGTAGTGTTGGTACTAAACCACAATACGTAGAAGCAGCACAAGAATTGGGTCGAGTCTTAGCTGTAAGAAATATGCACTTAGTATATGGCGGAGGCAATCTTGGACTAATGGGGATCGTTTTAAAGGCCGTACAGGAAGGAGGCAGTCATGTTTTGGGAATCATCCCAAAACCCTTGGCAGAAGCAAATCTGATTGAATCATCAAACGGAGAGGAACTGATCGTGCCAGGGATGTCTGAACGACTAGTGGAAATGATTAACCGTTCTGATGCTTTTATTGCTTTGCCAGGTGGCTTGGGTACATGGGAGGAAATTTTTATAGTACTATCTTGGCGAACCTGAACATACACCAGAAACCAATTGGGCTGTTTAACGTTGATGGATTTTATGATTTTCTTTGTGTGTTTCTTGATGATGCCCGGAGAAATGGGTTCGTGTCAAAACTTTTGAAAGAACTACTCTTTACTGCCAGAACTGCTCCGGATCTAATTGACCAACTCTTAGCATATGAACCACTAGTTGACCCTATCCTTTCAAAGATAAAATGGTCTGAAGATGATCGTAGTAAGAAGCTTCGAATAAATCTGGATCTTAACCTTTAATTTTCCTGTAGAATTCAGCTAACACAGGTACTATCTTCTAAACTCTTCTTCTACTGTTTAAGACATTGGGGACAATGTCTCATTTAGGTTTGGGGGTGATGAATAGTTAATAGTATCTTGTTTTTATTGTATTTTTAATTTTTAGTCCAAAATTTTTCGAAAAATACAAAAAAAAAAAAAAAAAAAAAAAAAAAAAATTTCAAAACAAAGGCATATTTAAAGCTAGATGATGGTTTGGTGTCTTCCTTCACTCACTCACTACCTCTCTATAAGGAAAAGCTGTGAAGGCACCTAGATAATCATTCACCAGTAGCTTGTTGTGATAGACTAGTTTTGAGGACTCGTTGTTAATTCCTGTCACCAAGCGATAAGAGCCTAAAAGGCTTGGGTACTTAAGTGAGTCTCGCTCCACCCTCCCTCTGGGGAATCTACAACGAGAATTCCATTCGACAGTGTCACACACACCATGACCAGTAGAAGTTATTTCTTTATGTTTATGGTTTTTATGTTGACTAAAAAGGTGAAATTGGTAAGAGATAGCTGTGTAAGGAATTCTCACTCCTGATACGTATTTCAAACCCATTTTTTCGAAACAAGTTAATTTTTGTTTAATTCCTTTTGAATTATTTAATTTGTAAATTCTCCATAAAACTGACTAAAATATATCTTCATATGCTTAGTTGGCAGGTATTATCAATATACATAGTAACATACGGACATGAGATAAAATTGAAAAGATTGTAATATTCAGTACTACAGTTTAATTGGAGAAGTATCTCAAAAAGTGATGGAATAAAAAAAAATTTACATCTGAGATCCGAATTATTAAGTCTGTAAGGGTGTTTTAACACCTAGTGCCCTAAAACCAACTGATTGGGAGTCATTGGCCCAAAGCTCGCTACATGGATCAAAAATGATGAAAAATATATATATATCTGAAGTCTGAGTATTAAGTCCGTAGGGGTGTCTTAACACCTGGTGCCCTAAAGCCATCTGGTTCGGGAGCCACCGACCCAAAGCTCGCTACATAGATGGAAGGTATTGTATATAAATAAAAAATAGAGAAAAAAATAAAAAAAAATCAGAAAAATCAGAAAATTTATTTCATTACTACAAAAGATGTGAACTTTGATAAAACTTTAGGACAAAATATATTACTCTCTTATCAACTGCACTTATGACTGTTATGGGCAAAAATGAGTTGAATAAAACTTTGTTAGCTGTGTATATGAAGAATGATAAAAATAATTGGAAAATTTACTTATTCAGTAATTTAGAATGAAACAAAACAACTAGTAAACTTGGAGTAGAAGTTTCACCTAATTAGTCATTAACTTCTTTATTCTCTTTTCTCTTGTCTTGTCTTTTTGTTTTTGTGTGCATTAGCTTTCACTACCTTTTTACTTTTTATAAATGTTTGTGGGTATCATTGCTGTAAACCCTCACGAGACTACAACTCGTCCACTAGGGACACATAGGGGTTTAAAGGCTTGTTACATATGCTAAATGCAATCGTGATCCTTACGAAAGTGGCTTAGTTAAATTTTATTATGTAATTTTATTTTGCTCGAGGACTAGCAAAATGTTAGGTTGGGGGGTGTGATGAGTGGTAAAACTATCATTATTTCCCACTCATTTAACTTAATATTTTGTATAGTTTCTTGAGTTTTGTGTTATTTGTAGATAAATAAAGTTTCAGGACATTCTGGAGGTGATTTGGAGCAAAACTGTGAAATTTGGCAAAAAGGGTATTTTGGTAATTTTGGACGTCTCGACACCGAAACCCTTGGCATCCCGACCTCTAACGTGCACCGAGACTGCTAATATGCGCCAGGTCAACAAGTCAAAGTTGCCAAGTTTGGCTTTGCTAACGTGCACCATGCCATGTGTCATCATCACAAGCAATCTGCTAATGTGCACCGCATGCCACGTGTCAAAAATTCAACGAGCCGTATTTTTTAGCCACCATGCCACGTGTCGAAAATTCAGCGATCCAAAAAAAAATAATAATAAAAAAAAATCAGAAAATAATAATAAAGAATTGGATTTTTTTTGCCTATAAATTGAGTTTGATTTCTTAAGTTTCAAATGTACCTCATCCTCTGAAATCCTTATAATAAATTGAGAGTTCTCTTCTTAGTTTCTTTTATTCAGTTTTATTTACATTTGTAGTAGTAATTCCCTCTATAAATAGTAGTTTTATTCATCCATGAGGAGCTAACTTCTCCATGCTGAGGTAAAAAGGTAATTCTTTTACTTATGCTATTTAGATTAATCTCCCTTAAAATATAATATATAAACTATTTAAAACCTGAATTAATAAAGGATACCGCCATTCCGGACGGTTGGTTATTCAATTTAAATTGGTTAAACCTGACTTAATGAGGATACCGCCATACTGGACGGTTGGTTTAAGTTATATTTCTGTTCCGCCTTATGGCTGGTATATTTGAATTTGACTTAAAATATCACAAGATTATATATATTATTTTATGGGATATCTAAATAGTGAATAGTAGAAGTTAATTCCTTTTACCTTAGCATTTCTTTTATTACTTTTCAGTAATTTCATTTTATGTCTTTTAAGTTTATATCAGCTTTAGCTATGTGTTGTAACTAAATTAAATATCTAGGGTTGTGATAAAATCTAAAATCACCGGTTTTAAAAAGGATTAGATTATAGTTTGGGTAATTAAAGAGTTATTTATTGAGTCATAATCTTAATGCCTTTTTATTACTGATCACTAATAAAATTGAATAGATAAACCTAAAATGAACTAGACATAGGGACTTTAAGTTTAAAGACCTTATACTCACAACCCACGATCTTCTTTAAGGATAGATAAACCTTTAATAGATTTCCTTATAGGATATGAATATACCTGTTGGGCGGGGGTAATCATAATTGGAATTCAAACTTAATGAATCTAGATAATTTGGTTAATATAGACATATGATTCAATTGAATTAAACTAGGTATTTGTAAATGACCATCGGAAGAGGCTTTTACATAATTTAATATTCCAGATTAATAAATCAATATTTACCCAACTATGATTTAACTACTTCATCTTTTAATTAATATTGGAAGAATTCACAACCCTAGATAGTTTTAATTCTCATTATCTACTCTCAATTTCTTTTACTTGTTTTAAATTTAGAATCATCATTATCCTTTCAAACAACTTGTTAGATATTAGTAATCACTTGACGTCATAAAATTAATAGAATGGATATTAAGTCCTCGTGGGATCCATACTTTTTATACTACTTGAACGATACGTGCGCTTGCGTTATACGTGTGTGATTACGCCGGTCAAGTTTTTGGCGCCGTTTTCGGGGACTTCTTTATCTTTTACTATTAGTTTAGGGGTTTAAATACGTTACTTGTATCTAATTTTCTTTTTACTTATTGTTTTCATTTTATTGTGTTTCAGGTTATCAGAATCTTAATGAGACGAACCAGAAGCTTTGAACTACGACCGCTTGAACCATAAATTGAAAGAACCATCAGACAGTTGAGAAGGAAAGAAGACAAGGCCAAGAAGCAATTGTTAACATGGAACCTGAACCTTTGAGATTGCACCACCAATTCTCATTCGAGACAGAACCATTCCGTGGTTGATGGCCTCATTTCATGTATTGTACTTCCTTCTTTACCAGCGAATGCAGTGACATCAAAACTTGCATTCAGATGATTCAGCAATCAGTGCAATTTGGGGGAAAGCAACTGAAGATCCTAATACCCACATCACAGCAACTTCCGGAAGTTTGCGGCACTTTCAATTACAACCGAGAAGCTGAAGAAGCAATGAGACTGCGTGTTTTTTCCATACTCCTTGAAGGACAGAGCTAAAGCTTATTAAATAAATATGTGTATATCTAGAGTGATCATTTATGAATGTAATGAAATATCTAATGTTTCCTCAGTATTAAAATCCATTAAGTTCACAAATGTCAGAATGAATAAGTTCAATTATTTCAGATCTTTCTACAATTTTAAGAGGCTTCTTATTCATTTTTGCTTGTACACGCACTTCACATTTATTTCCACTACATTTTCGCATGTTATATAACCATTTTTGACATATACTTTAGTGATCTATAGCCAATGTGTGCTAAATGATTATGTTATAACATGGAATAAAAACTCAGTAATATAAGTGGAAATATTATTTATATTATTATTATTATTAATCAATTTGAACATACTATTACAAGAATAACCCTTCCCAATAAATATATCATTTTTTAGACAGAATTAATTTTCTACTTTAAGAAAGGCTTTAAAATCCTTCTTATAAAGTAAATCAACAAATACAAGAATTTTTAACATCAAGAACATGAAAAGTATAAACAATAATGAATTTCTTTCCAAAGTGAATTGCAATTCCATTGTTCCTTTGCCATGAACCTTTGTTTTGTCACTGTATCTCATTGACACATCCATTTGTTAGCGACATATTCTCAAGATGGATTTTGATGATGTAATACTAGAAGTCTTCGATGCGCATTAGCGCAAATTCTAAAAAGACGTCAAAGCACATTGGTGATGAAGAACCATGAATATGAAGACTCAAGCGACAAATGAAGAATATTTTGTGTAGTCTTAGCTTAAGGCTCTTTTTGTAAGTGAGTTGTTAATTTAAGCCTATAAGCTCATATGACATATGCACATTCATATAGATGTATCAGGGTCATATGCAAAATGATTTTAACTTTTGAATCCTGTCATTTTGGCATTGAGACCGCATACCGGTCCCCACACCGGTATATCGGTGTCTCTGCTCTATTCTGAGCAGTTTTGCATCATCTCTGGAACCGCGCTACTCCATACTGGTCACTCATACAGATCACTCTGTAGTTCGCACTGTTACTGGAAACCGACCTAGAGCATACCAGTCCTCATACCGGTAAGCACACCACCAGCATACTAGATTCCATTTCGGTCAGTAATTTGGTATTGTAATTGAATCTTCAAATGGTAATATAGTCGTTGTACTTTGTCAAACCGGCATACCGGTCTCAGACATAATAATTGAGGCGGTTTAATCTTTCACTATATATTGAGCCTCAAATTCATTTTTGGCCATCTTCTTGAACATTTATACAATTTCTCCTAAGGCAAAAACATAAAGTTTTGCAAAAACCTTCATTTTCATACACTCTCATACTCAAGCTCACATACCACATTCATATCATTTGTGTGGTCTTCATTATCCTAGTGAGTGCCCAAGTTATATTTTAATCTTCAAATATTCAAACACTTATGGTTGTGAATACCCTTGTTAAATAGGTATACTCAAAAGGCATTTTGTAAAAGATTGTGAGTGAGCCTAGGAAAAAAACTTATTGTGGGGGTTTAAGAGTGAGCCATAGAAAAACTCTTGTGTAAAGGTTTGGAGTGAACCTAGGGGACAAAACTTTTGGTTGCAGGTGAGCCACAAAAAAATCAATGTAAGTTGTGGATTCAACTTAGTGGAAATCTTCAAGCCTGGCTTAGGGAGTGGACTAGGCATTGTTGGCCAAACCATTATAAATCACCGGTGTCAAATTTCTCTATCCCTAAACTCTTTACTTATTGCAAGTTTTATTTTATATATGCTTATTGTTTGGAAACTTACATTTAGGAGATATATTAAATTGAGAAAATTGACCTAAAGTTAATTGGTAAAGCTACTAGCTTAGTACAGTAAAATCGACAAGAATTTTCAATTTTGCAATATTAGGTCATTTCCCAATTCACACCACATCTTGGGTATAGAGAGTATGTTTGTTGTGCGCTTGTAGGTAATTTCAATTGGCATCAGAGTGAGATTTTCTCAACAAACCTAACCGCCTGAGAATAGATCATGACCTCTACAATCTACTCAACGAATCTTGCCGAGGGATTTTCAACCACTAGACTCCATTCTCTAACAGAACTGATTATAGATATTGGAAGATGAGGATGTTGAACTACCTTATATTCGTTGATGTGCAATCCTCAAAGTAATCACACAAGGAACAAAAAATGCCAATGGAAAAGGATATCAATGTTGTGGAGTTTCTGAAGCCTCATTTTGAATAGACCAATGAGGAATACATGCAAGCTTTCTTAAATGCTAAGGCATTCAACCATCTTCTTTGTGCAATTTATTAGAGTCAAATTAACAAGCTTCCGAAGTTTGGTAATGTACATGAATTGTGGAAGCGTTAGAGATGGTAAATGAGGGCACAAGTCAAGTTAAAGAGTCAAAGATCAACTGATTCATTTGTAAGTTAGATAACTTCAAATGGAAGTCAGTGAAGATATTGAGCATAAGATTTCGAGATTCACAATGATTGTGAATCAACTTAGTGATTTGGGGAAAAACATAGACTCTAGTGATTAAGTGAAGAAAATTCTTAGGTTGCTCCCTAAAGAGTATATATGATTTGCACATCCTCCATCAAGGAATCGAATAATATCAATAATTTGAAACTAGATGATTTGGTAGGAAAATTGTTGGAATATGATATGTAGCTCAAAATGGATTTAAGGGGGAAAAAAAGAGCAAAACAAAAATAGCCCTTGAATCATTTATGAGAAAAGGGGTGATGCTAGCTCAAGTAATGAAGAAGAAGATAATGATGATGAGTTGACACATTTGATCAGAAGTTCCTCAAATCCGAAAAGTCTAAAGAAAAATATCGGTTGGATGAGAAGAAGGAAGAAAATTGGCCGCGGAAGAACAAGAAATATAAACTTATTTTATATGAGTGTGAAAAGCCAGGTCATGTGGTTGTTGATTGCCCAATGAGGAAATTCAAAGGAAAAGTCAAAAAGAAAGCAATGAAGGCAACTTGGAGCGATAGTGACACTAGCTCATCCGAGGAGGAGATTGATGAGAGAACAAATCTTGCTTTTATGGCTATTGATGATCTAGGTGAAAGCGATGAAGAAAAGGTACATGATTCCCTTGAATATGATGATTTTCTTGACACATTTAATGGATTGTATGATTTGCTTAGAAAGAAGTATAAATTGATCAAAAATGATCATTCATCACTATTACGTGATCATGCATCAATTGTTGAGAAAAATAAAATGCATGAAAAAGAAATTGCATGCTTAAAAGATGAAAAGCTAAAACTTGAAAAAATCATATCTAATATGTCTCTACTAACTCAAACACATGTGATTGCAAATCTATTATGAATAAAAAATATTGTTTTAAATAAAAAGGTTGTGGATTTACATAACATTGTTACAAAATTTTCTTTGGAAAGAAAAATTTTAATATGTTGATTGGATCCCAAAGATGTGTTTTTAAAAGAGAATGATTTGGATATACCAAAGCAGAAAGCATCGACCAAAGCAGACATCAGCAATAGAAAATAGCAAGCAGACACTGGGCAGCAGCAACAGCAAAAGAAAGTGGTGAATTCCAGCAGTCAAAAGGCCTCCAAACTGGGACAAAAGACAGGAGCCAAAGTCAAATACACTTATTGTTGACATTATCGCCAAAGATTAATAATTTCTCCATCTCCATATATTATCGAATATAAACAAACAGGCTTCACCAATCTGACGAGAGGAATATAACATTATTAATAATATCATATAAATTCAAGGATAAAACATCAAAGGGGCATTATTCAAGATGGTTAAGGCCTCAACAGGTAGTAGAGGCATTCTATCATATAATCATTGGATACAACAAGCGAGTAGTATATTTATTATTCTCAATCAGATTATTCTCATGTATTATTCTCATTCGTCTCCTCGATCAAGATAAATTTTGACCAACTCCATCAACTTATAACCACCAAACTTATACAACACACCAAAAACTTGTGCAACTCGTGATCTAGTATTTGTCAACAAGTCATAATTATTGGTAATTCTTTACAAAATTTTGTTATTAATCCAACACATTTTCAACTTCATCAGAATGTATAAGCCAACACATTATTTGATTAATGTATGAGTTATTAATAAACAAATGTACAGCTCAAATAGTAATTACTGAAACAAACAAAAAGAGACTCACAATGATGGGATTTTTGGTGACAGGAGCAGTTGTGTGAACCAAATGGTGAAGAGAAGTCGTTTGCCATACCTTCACCATCAATCAATTCTAAACATCAATTGAATGTAAAACTCAAAAATTGCAACTTTGCAAAAAAACCCATTAAAGAAAAAGAATGAAGGAACTGAAAATGAACTAAAATGGGAAAAAATAGACCTTTTTGAAAGTGGGGTTTTGGGGCTTGAAGCCATGGGCGCCATAAGTGCCCGAAATAAGTACAACAACTCATGTTTTAAGTCAAAACAAAATCTGGACATCAATAATTAAACAAATCCATTGAAATTTATGCGCGTAAAATTAACGACAAGGCATGTTTATAGTATAGATACATCAGCAATTTTATGCCAGATTATGGGATCCATTATTTGATATTTCTTCTTCTTATTCTTCTATGTATCAGTCTCACTTGTTTCTGTTCTCATCATTGACACGCGCACAAAATTGTTGTGAAAAACACACAATAGAGGTGATTGGAGAGAAAATTCTTCTTTTATATCACAAACAATAATTACAAAGCTTTCTAACCCAAGCTTTACAAAAAATTCTCACACCACTTTACTCTCTATTCTTACACTTCTGGGATTCTGGGATAATGAAACTAAGGCTAGGGGATCTTTTATAGTGCCCAAGACGCGTGAACAGTGTCACACGTCTGGGACACTTTGCATGCAAGCTGGTGGCTGTCAACTTCTTTCTTTCGGTGCATGCGCGTTCATGCGCGTTTTCAACAAATCTCCCATTCGGTGAAGATTTCCCCAAAATCTGAGCCAACCATCAATCATCCAAACTGGATCCTCCAAAGGATCCTCCCCTGGCTGCATCTGTATGACTGCTACGTACCCTGAGTTGGGATCAAGCCAATCGTAGTTCTCTGAATCTCCTCACTCTGACTATGTGGAGAGTTTTGTCATCCCGGCTATGGCACGACAGATTTCAAGCTTCTCCTTCGGTAAGACCTTCGTGAACATATCGGCATCGTTGTCGTCGGTGTGAATTTTCCTAAGTTCTAATAGCCTTGAGCTCAGGACGTCCCGTATCCAGTGATACCTCACATCGATATGTTTTGACCTCGAATGAAAGGTGGAATTTTTACCGAGATAGATAGCACCTTGGCTATCACAGTACAAAACATACTTCTCCTGCTTGAAACCCAATTCTTGGACGAATGTCTTCATCCACAGCAATTCCTTGCAAGCTTCTGTAACTGCAATGAATTCTGCCTCTGTTGTAGAAAGTGCAACATCTCTGTAACCTTGACTGCCATGCCACAGCTCCTCATGAGAGAGTAATCAGATACCCCGAAGTAGACTTTCGGGTATCCATATCTTCTGCCATATCTGAATCGGTGTAGCTCATCAACACTGGTTCGCTACTTCTAAAACATAGCCTCATTTTGGATGTGCCTCGAAGATACCGCATGATCCATTTGATCGCATTCCAGTGTTCTCTTCCTAGGTTTAACATAAACCGGCTGACCAATCCAACTGCGTGTGCTAAGTCTGGCCTCGTGCACACCATGGAATACATAAGACTTCCCACTGCTGAGGTGTATGGAACCTGTTTCATTTCCTCCTTCTCTGACTCAGTGGAGGGACTCTGTTGTGTACTCAATCTAAAGTGGGTAGCAAGAGGAGTGCTAACCGCTTTAGCCTTGTCTATTTGGAATCTCTGAAGTACCTTCTCGATGTACTCCTCCTGTGACAAGTATAATCTCCTAGCTTTCCGATCACGGCCGATCCTGATGCCAAGAATCTGTTTAGCTGGCCCCAAGTCTTTCATCTCAAAAGACTTACTCAGTTACTGCTTCAAATTATCAATCCTCGATTGATTCCGGCCAACTATCAACATATCATCTACATACAGCAGTAAGATGATAAAATCATCGTCAGAAAATTTCTGAACGAAAACACAATGGTCTGAAGTGGTCTTCTTGTATCCCTGCTCCCCCATAACTGAATCGAACTTCACGTACCACTGTCTCGGTGCCTGTTTCAACCGTAGAGGCTTTTCCTGAGTCTGCACACATGGTCATCTTTTCCTTTGACTCTGAAGCCTTCTGGTTGCTCCATATAAATTTCTTCTTCCAGATCTCCGTGAAGAAATGCGGTCTTGACATCCATCTGCTCAACTTCCAGGTCGAGGCTTGCTGCTAAGCTGAGTACCACTCTGATGGATGACATCTTCACAACTGGAGAGAAGATTTCATCGAAGTCAATACATTTCCTCTGATTGAATCCCTCGACAACTAGTCTGGCTTTGTATCGGGGTTGTGAAGTGTGCTCATGTTGCTTCACCTTGTACACCCATTTATTCTTCAAAGCCCTTTTGCCTCTTGGCAACTTCACCAACTCAAAAGTGTGATTGTCATGCAAAGATTTCATCTCATCTTGCATGACTTCCTCCCACTTTTCTATGTCCTCTGTTTCCACAGCCTCCTTGTAGCTCTCGGGTTCTCCCCCGTCAGTAAGCAGCACATACTCATATGCAGAGTATTTGGTTGAAGGTCGTCTTTCTCTGTCAGACCTTCTCTGTGGAACTGTTGGTGTAGCTTCTGGTACTGGTTGTTGATCATGATCATCATCTCTGGAGCTTCATCACATGTACCCTCATGTCTGGGAACCTCATCTTCAACTTGTACCGGCACCGGTGTGTGAGGTTCTGGATTCACATCTCTGTATTGCTGGGGCATGGTCTTCAATTCCTTCCGAAGACATTTTGGGTTAGAAGCTTGCTGTCACAAGCCAAGCTGCCGAAGACATTTTGGGGGGAGGCACGTAATACAACAGTACATGTTTTGAACATGTCCCCCAGCGGTCGCACTACAAGGTAATCCTAACCAAGCCTGGACAGGTAAAGAAGTGTCATACGAATACTTGCATGTCTTTGGGTGCAAAGCATTTGTACACATCCCAAAGAACGAGAGATCCAAGCTTGATGCAAAGACGCGACAGTGTGTCTTTATTTGCTATGGTCAGGATGATTTCGGTTACAAACTGTATGATCCTGTGGAGAAGAAGATCGTCAGGAGCCGAGATGTTGTCTTTGTTGAAGACCAGACCATAGAAGATATCCGGAAGGAATTGAAGACCATGCCCCAGCAATACAGAGATGTGAATCCAGAACCTCACACACCGGTGCCAGTACAAGTTGAAGATGAGGTTCCCAGACATGAGGGTACATGTGATAAAGCTCTCAGAGATGATGATCATGATCAACCACTAGTACCAGAAGCTACACCAACAGTTCCACAGAGAAGGTCTGACAAAGAAGGCGACCTTCAACCAAATACTCTGCATATGAGTATGTGCTGCTTACTGACGGGGGAGAACCCGAGAGCTACAAGGAGGCTGTGGAAACAGAGGACATAGAAAAGTGGGAGGAAGTCATGCAAGATGAGATGAAATCTTTGCATGACAATCACACTTTTGAGTTGGTGAAGTTGCCAAGAGGCAAAAGGGCTTTGAAGAATAAATGGGTGTACAAGGTGAAGCAACATGAGCACACTTCACAACCCCGATACAAAGCCAGACTAGTTGTCGAGGGATTCAATCAGAGGAAATGTATTGACTTCGATGAAATCTTCTCTCCAGTTGTGAAGATGTCATCCATCAGAGTGGTACTCAGCTTAGCAGCAAGCCTCGACCTGGAAGTTGAGCAGATGGATGTCAAGACCGCATTTCTTCACGGAGATCTGGAAGAAGAAATTTATATGGAGCAACCAGAAGGCTTCAGAGTCAAAGGAAAAGATGACCATGTGTGCAGACTCAGGAAAAGCCTCTACGGTTTGAAACAGGCACCGAGACAGTGGTACGTGAAGTTCGAGTCAGTTATGGGGGAGCAGGGATACAAGAAGACCACTTCAGACCATTGTGTTTTCGTTCAGAAATTTTCTGACGATGATTTTATCATCTTACTGCTGTATGTAGATGATATTTGATAGTTGGCCGGAATCAATCGAGGATTGATAATTTGAAGCAGTAACTGAGTAAGTCTTTTGAGATGAAAGACTTGGGGCCAGCTAATAGATTCTTGGCATCAGGATCGGCCGTGATCGGAAAGCTAGGAGATTATACTTGTCACAGGAGGAGTACATCGAGAAGGTACTTCAAAGATTCCAAATGGACAAGGCTAAAGCGGTTAGCACTCCTCTTGCTACCCACTTTAGATTGAGTACACAACAGAGTCCCTCCACTGAGTCAGAGAAGGAGGAAATGAAACAGGTTCCATACACCTCAGCAGTGGGAAGTCTTATGTATTCCATGGTGTGCACGAGGCCAGACTTAGCACACGCAGTTGGATTGGTCAGCCGGTTTATGTTAAACCTAGGAAGAGAACACTGGAATGCGATCAAATGGATCATGCGGTATCTTTGAGGCACATCCAAAATGAGGCTATGTTTTGGAAGTAGCGAACCAGTGTTGATGAGCTACACCGATTCAGATATGGCAGAAGATATGGATACCCAAAAGTCTACTTCGGGGTATTTGATTACTCTCTAATGAGGAGCTGTGGCATGGCAGTCAAGGTTGCAGAGATGTGTTGCACTTTCTACAACAGAGGCAGAATTCATTGCAGTTACAGAAGCTTGCAAGGAATTGCTGTGGATGAAGACATTCGTCCAAGAATTGAGTTTCAAGAAGGAGAAGTATGTTTTGTACTGTGATAGCCAGAGTGCTATCTATCTCGGTAAAAATTCCACCTTTCATTCGAGGTCAAAACATATCGATGTGAGGTATCACTGGATACGGGACGTCCTGAGCTCAAGGCTATTAGAACTTAGGAAAATTCACACCGACGACAACGATGCCGATATGTTCACGAAGGTCTTACCGAAGGAGAAGCTTGAAATCTGTCGTGCCATAGCCGGGATGACAAAACTCTCCACATAGTCAGAGTGAGGAGATTCAGAGAACTACGATTGGCTTGATCCCAACTCAGGGTACGTAGGCAGTCATACAGATGCAGCCAGAGGAGGATCCTTTGGAGGATCCAGTTTGGATGATTGATGGTCGGCTCAGATTTTGGGGAAATCTTCACCGAATGGGAGATTTGTTGAAAACGCGCATGAACGCGCATGCACCGAAAGAAAGAAGTTGACAGCCACCAGCTTGCATGCAAAGTGTCCAAGACGTGTGACACTGTTCACGCGTCTTGGGCACTATAAAAAGAGCCCATAGCCTTAGTTTCATTATCCCAGAATCCCAGAAGTGTAAGAATAGAGAGTAAAGTGGTGTGAGAGTTTTTTGTAAAGCTTGGGTTAGAAAGCTTTGTAATTATTTTGTTTGTGATATAAAAGAAGAATTTTCTCTCCAATCACCTCTATTGTGTGTGTTTTATCACAACAATTTTGTGCGCGTGTCAATGATGAGAACAGAAACAAGTGAGACTGATACATAGAAGAAATAAGAAGAAGAAATATCAAATAATGGATCCCATAATCTGGCATAAATTTGCTGATGTATCTATACTATAAACATGCCTTGTCGTTAATTTTACGCGCATAAATTTCAATGGATTTGTTTAATTATTGATGTCCAGATTTTGTTTTGACTTAAAACATGAGTTGTTGTACTTATTTCGGGCACTTATGGCGCCCATGGCTTCAAGCCCAAAACCCCACTTTCAAAAAGGTCTATTTTTTCCCATTTTAGTTCATTTTCAGTTCCTTCATTCTTTTTCTTTAATGGGTTTTTTGCAAAGTTGCAATTTTTGAGTTTTACATTCAATTTGATGTTTAGAATTGATTGATGGTGAAGGTATGGCAAACGACTTCTCTTCACCATTTGGTTCACACAACTGCTCCTGTCACCAAAAATCCCATCATTGTGAGTCTCTTTTTGTTTGTTTCAGTAATTACTATCTGAGCTGTACATTTGTTTATTAATAACTCATACATTAATCAAAATAATGTGTTGGCTTATACATTCTGATGAAGTTGAAAATGTGTTGGATTAATAACAAAATTTTGTAAAGAATTACCAATAATTATGACTTGTTGACAAATACTAGATCACGAGTTGCACAAGTTTTTGGTGTTTGTATAAGTTTGGTGGTTATAAGTTGATGGAGTTGGTCAAAATTTATCTTGATCGAGGAGACGAATGAGAAGAATACACGAGAATAATCTGATTGAAAATAATAAATATACGACTCGCTTGTTGTATCCAATCAATTATATGATAGAATGCCTCTACTACCTGCTGAGGCCTTAACCATATTGAATAATGCCTCTTTGATGATTTTTATCCTTGAATTTATATGATATTATAATAAAGTTATATTCCTCTCGTCAGATTGGTGAAGCATGTTTGTTTATATTCCAAGCACTTGGTATTTTGCCCAGATCTTCCTTGAATGATCATCAATGAATGTCACAAAATACAGTGACCCACCAAGTGTTCTCGTCTGCATCGGACCACATACATCTGAATGTATGAGGTCAAGTACCTCCGGTTTCCGTTGAGGCGGGGAGCTCTGAAAGGACATTATGTTCTGCTTTCCAGCCATGCAGTGTTCACACTTCCGTAAGTGTGAGTTCTTCAATTCGGGAAGAACATTCTGCCTGCGTAGTATCTCTTCATCCCCGTTTGACTCATGTGACCGAGCTTTTTATGCCATAGCTCGGTTGCCTCATTACTATTGACTGTATTTATGTTACTATTGGAAAGCTTAGCATGCATCAAATACAGTTAAATCTTTCTTACCTCGTGCCACTACCATTGATCTTTTAGTAAGCTTCCAGGTGCCGTCACTAAAGGTGCTGCAGAAACCTTCGTCATCCAGCTTGCCTGTTGAGATCAGGTTTAACCGGATGTCTGGGATGTGCTTGACTCCCTTCAATACTAGCCTTGTCCCGTTGTCTGTTTCAAGGCAAATGTCTCCAATACCGACGGCTTTGGACTGTCTGTCATTCCCCATCCTTACAGAACCGTAGTCTCCTGGGTGTAGATGAAAAGAAGTATATGCGAGATGTGGCGTGTATGGAGGCGCCACTATCTATCACCCAACTGGTCTCATGGTTGGCAAGATTCACAATATCTTTTTCATACATTATGCAGAACTGTTTGGAGGTATTGTCGGTGGTAGTAGCAACTCTTTCTTGATTAGATTCACCATCTCTCATGGACTACTCGTTCTTCAGTTTGTAACAGTCCCTCTTCATATGGCCTTTCTTTTTACAGTGGAAACATTCAATTTCTCTTGTTTTTGATTTACCCCCCGGTTCTTGTCTGGTCTACCTGGGCCTCGACTTTTACTCCTCCCCTTCTGGTGTTCTTTTTTTCACTAGAGCTTCTGAGGTTGAGGCTGATGATGACTCCTGCATTCTCATCCTCTTTTCTTCCTCGAAGATCATGGTCTTTGCCATCTCCATAGTGACTTTCCCATCTGCGGCTGAATTTATCACCGTAGATCTGAACGTTTCCCAAGATTCTGGTAACGTATTAAGGAGTATTAAGCCATTTACCTCATCACCGAAGTCTATGCCCAATCCCGACAATTCTTTCATGGTGCCGAGGAAATCGTTGATATGGTCCGCCACAGCTGTACCTTCCTGGTATTTCAAACCCATCATCTTCTTGATGTAGTACAGCTTGTTGTTGCCAGTCTTTGCTCGGAAAAGCTCCTCCAGCTTTCTCCATAAGACACGTGTATTTGTTTCTTCACTGACATGGTTCACGATACTATCGTCGATCCACTGACGAATAGTACCGCATGTTTTCTGGTGAAGATTAGCCCACTTCTCATCGAACATTCCTTCTGTTTTCTGCTCCAGAAATACCGATCCATCATAGTCCTTCACATACAGAAGGTCTTTCATCCTTCCTCTCCATGTGAAATTTTGTATTGGTTAACAAAACCATTTTTTTCTTGCCCCATCTATCATAAAAATTCTAAGCAGAATTTCAAAAAACGGACCTCACCGTTGTGTCTGGAATGGTCAAAAAATGGTGGAAATGACACTTCGTTTGTCAAAATCCGACACAGAGACCAAATTATAAATTTCAGAAATTACAGAGATCAAAGTGCAATTTCCAAAAGTTCAGGGACCAAAGTTAAATTATGGAAAAGTTCAGGGACTAAATTGTAATTACTGGAAAGTTTTGGGGACCTATCTGAAATTTATCAGTTTTTTTTGCTGACGTGGCAGACACGTGGCGCTGACTGGATGCACACGTGGCTGCTGACTGGTCTGCTGACGTGGCTTGCTGACTGGGCTGTTGACTGTGCGTGACCGCTGACGTGGCTGCTGACTGTGCACTGACATGGCGACATGTGGCTCGTCTTCAACCTTCAGAGCGCGTGCAGTGCACGTGCGCATGGCTGGCGTGTGAAAGAGGTTCTGGTTGGCGCGTGCGGCGCTTGCGGCTGACTGGGACCTCTGTTCGATCGCCGGAAAATACCACTGGCTCGTCTCTCCTCTCCGTGAAATCTGATGGTATGCTCAAAATCGATTTTCGACAACTTTCGTCGGAACCGACTTTCTGAACCGAACCTATGTTTCTGAGTTTCGGGATCCCTCCGTGGAACCTTAGCTCCTGATACCACTTGTTGTGATAAAACACACACAATAGAGGTGATTTGAGAGAAAAATCTTCTTTTATATCACAAACAAAAGAATTACAAAGCATTCTAACCCAAGCTTTACAAAAAACTCTCACACCACTTTACTCTCTATTCTTACACTTCTGGGATTCTGGGATAATGAAACTAAGGCTATGGGCTCTTTTTATAGTGTCCAAGACGCGTGAACAATGTCCACACGTCTTGGACATTTGCTAGCTTTGCATGCAAGCTGGTGGCTGTCAACTTCTTTCTTTCGGTGCATGCGCATTCATGTGCGTTTTCAACAAAAACTGCTACACGTCGTCGTTTTGAGAGTTTTCCAAAAACAGTATCATCTCGGTCATGGGTCGCGTAATGGGTCATAGCAACAGCAAGCAAACACGTTTGGCGAATCGGCGATGGCGACTGGTGAGCTTAGCCGAGAGAGAACAGGAAACGGCGAAATGCTTGCTAGGGTTAGGTTAAAATGGTGTCTGACGAGCTCAACAAAAGAAAGTGGTGATTATTTACCCAAATCAAAATGAAGTTGTTTGTTTTACAAATTGGGTATTAAATTCGGTTCCAAAATCGGTTCTAAATTTGGTTCCAGAATCGGTTTTAAATTCGGTTCCAAAATCCGATTCTATATTCGGTTCCAGAAATCAGTTCTATGATGTGGTTCCGGTTGCGACTATTTTAGAACCAGAACCAGACCAATTACAACACCGGTTCTGATTCCAAATCCGGAAAACTGGTCCACCGGTGGTCAGCCCTATGATATATGTGATCTTTTGAATGTTTAGCATTGAATATGTTTTGTCATTGAGTATTATTGGTTGAAAATGAAATGCATAGATATTGGCTTGACTTTGATGATCATTGCATGAATTTTTACATATTATATGGTAACAGGGAGAAATGTATGAATGGATCATTGTATAATAGAATAAGAACAAAAAATTATTTGAGGCGTGAACTATACTTTCCTTAAGGTCATTATTGTCCCCAATTTACTATCGAGTTAAAAAAATATACCTTCAAGATACAACAAAGCTAAGAAATCACAGACAATCAATTCTATGATTTCAAAGAAAATTTCAAATAAGAATACAAGGTAAAGAAAAGAGATAATAATATTTTATAAAGAGTTGTCTTTATATAGAAACTGAAGAGATACAAATCTAAAAGTTGTTCATTTATATAAAAGTATCTTTTAAACTTGAACTCCAATAGTTGTATCTAATCAATGTTATACTTTAATTTAAATACCAATTGTTGCAAGGAATCACAAAAGATACCAACATGTAAGTCCAATAATCACTTTGATTAATATTAATAAGTTTAAATATTGTTTAATAAAATAATTAATTAATTCAAAAAATTAATTAACTACTTAATATTATGGTGGCAAAACGAACCAACGAATAGAATTTGTATCGAATCCTAAACGAATCGAATCAAAATGTGATGGATTCGTATTCGATTAGTAAATTAAATGAATCTTAATATCAAGATTCGTATTCGATTCATTTATTAAACGAATCGAATACGAATATTCGTTTAGTCATGATATTATTCAATAACATAATTTATCATAATTTATTTACATTAATTCTTCATAAATATATACATATGAAATATGTAATTAATATATTTACTAAAAATATCTCACCAAATATCGATAATATTATTAATTTTTATGATAATTAGTCATAATCTCTCGAATCTTAATTGAAAATAATAATATCTAGTAAAAGAAAATAATAAAGCAAATCATAAACGAATAAACAAATCAATGAGCTTAAATTCATATTCGATTCGTTAAACGAATCGAGTTGACTCATTTATTAAACGAATCCATTTTTTCAAACCCGTATTCGCTTTAAAGTGAATCGAATCGAACGAATAAACGAATCATAACCCAAATTGCCACCCCTACTTAATATACACACGCCACGTGCCCATTTTGATATTTATGGTCAAATATTAATACAAAATAAATATTTTCCCTCCAAATATTTCATTTTCCTATTTAAACAACAAAACAGTTAATGTTTTATAAACTCTCTTTACATTTTTTTACAATTTCCATTTCCATTTCCATGTGGGACAACAATTAACGTTTTCAATATTGCAATCTAGTGCAAAAGTGTGCACGTTGGAGGGAGATTTGTTGCTATGTATAGTTTTTCTCTTTACTCATGGTTCATTTTAACTAATAATGGAGGATATTAAGGCAAGGCCTCAAAATCAAAAGGAAGTGTTTGCCTAATTCCCAAAATATTGGCTTAAAATGGATATTAGAAGAATCCAAGGGCAGCAAATGATATTAACCCATTTCAAAATAAAAATATTTTGAACGAAACAGACTCGTTTAGGTTCTGGACCGCATATTGCAGTAACTTATAAAAATGGTTGAATTATTTTAGAGATATTCATTTATCTTATTGTTGCTGTTTTTTATCCTATATTTAAATTAGAAAGTTTAAATAGTGCTTTACAAGCTTATTATGGATATTTAGAAATATTAGATGAAATTGATATTACAAGAATAATAGCTAAAATAAAAATTGATTTAATAGATTTATTTAATGATTATATTAGAATATATAACTTGCTATCAGTAAGATAATCTAGTAGTAGCGAACCCGTAATACAAACAAGACTTAGTGCAGGTGATCGTTGGTTACTACAATGAAATAAAAAACATAGGAATAACACGACTAATAACCCGGAATTAGATAATTATTTTAGTTAGTAAAAATTTTCAAATCCTTGAATGGTGGAATCGACATCAAAATGTATATCATGTATTATCAATTATTGCTAAAGAGATATTGGCAGCGCCTGTTTCCATCGTTGCGGTTGAGCAAGCCTTCAGCATGTGAGGTAATATATTGGAAGTTAGACGGTCTTTATTACATCCAAACACTTTAGAAGCAACAACACGTGTGGATGATTGGACCCGAGCTGATCTGAGGCAACAAGAGATGCCCCGATGAATTTGAAGACTTATTCGACAATGCATCTGCAAGTGCAAGCGGAACGAGAGCTGAAAGATCAACAGACACTGATAATTATGATTGATAATTAAAGAATTGTAAAATTACAATGGGAAACATCTTAAAATTATAAGGGAACTACATGAGTTTTGATTCCTCTCACCCCTGGAGAATACGTAGGTAACTTAAGTTTTTAAAAATTTAAATTCAAGCTCTTTAATTTAATAATTTTATTTTTAACTTTTTGACAAGAATTTTGTTTGTAATTTAATGTTAGCTAATTATATAAATTCAAATTCATAATTTTAAATAAATTTTTCAATTTCAATTTTTTTTTTTAAAAAAAAGATTAAAAAAATCGAAAGGAACCAAAACCAGAATCGAAACCGAACGATTCGATTCCATTTCCAGTTCCGATTCCGGTTCAGAACCGAACCGGACCGGTGGCAAGGTCTGCCCGTAAGTAGTTCAACTGCTAGTGACAACTACCTAAGTGCTTTGAAATATTTCGGAACTAGTCTTCATCATCACTTTGCAAATGGAGAATCGAAGCTTATGGGACAAGTGGGTTGAAGAAGCACTTTCAAAGCTTGAAACTTTGAAAGTGCTTCGCTCTCTAAGACCCATTTACGTCTCCTCCTCCAACGACGACCACCACCACCACCACCAAATAAAAATTTCAGAACCCACTGGCGAAGATTACGAGGTATTCGATGAAATGCAGCATTGGGATCGAAATTCAGTTCAAATTTCAATTTCTGTCTCTACATTTCAGAGATGGCTTCATGACATTCCTAGTTCTGGTATCTTTCTAAAAATTTCAATGTGCTTTTCTTTTCTGGATGCAGCAAATAGTTAGATGAATTATTATTCTTATTATTGTTTTTGGGTTTTTGTTCAGGTGATGAAAATGAGATTGTGTGCAGAGATAGAGTAGCTAATGATAAGGCTACAACATTCTCTGGGCAGTTCAAGAAGCTGCTTTTGTTTTCTGGAAATGATTATTTGGGCTTGAGTTCGCATCCCACGATTGGGAACGCTGTTGCAAGGGTCTGCTTCATGAATTACGGTTCTTTAGCAGAAGATTTTTCCTTTGTTATTGGTTTAATGCACTATTGAACCTTAAATATTTGCAATATGTACTTTTAAATTAGGTAGCTCGAGAGCATGGAATGGGCCCAAGGGGTTCTGCTTTAATCTGTGGTTACACCAATTACCATAGGTTACTCGAGTCATGCTTGGCAAATTTAAAGAAGAAGGAGGTATAGTGTTACATTAAATTTTATAGCTTAATTTCTATATAGTAGTTTTTCCTATGACTTGTCCATGCTTATACTAAGGAACATAGTCATTTTGGCAATAATATACTTGATTGGAACAATAGAAAACAATGGTGAACATGACACGTTGAAATGAACTGGGGAGTGTAATAAACAAATAAGTTGGTTGATTTTCCGTCTGGTATGGAATATGTTTCTGTTAGCATCGTTCCTTAAGAAAGTGAAAAAGAACACTTGAAGTTGATGATCCGACTTGTTTACTGGCCCAATGATCTTGCATTATATTATACAAGAATTTCTACTCCAGATAATTGATTAAAAAGGTTAATTGTTTTGTTGAGTCTATTAAAACTGATTTCTAGGAGATATAAAGTCTAGATAGTGGCATACTGCATTGGGTTCTTTTGACTATCAATCAACTCTATGTTATGTGATTGATATACTACTTTCATCTAAAAACTAATCCATTATCGTCACAATTTGTTCTTTAGGATTGTCTTCTTTGTCCCACAGGATTTGCAGCCAATATGGCTGCGATGGTAGCAATTGGAAATATTGCCTCTCTCTTGGTTGGAGGCGAAAAATCATTAAAGGATGAAAAAATTGCCATATTTTCTGATGCACTTAACCATGCATCAATAATTGATGGAATTCGTCTTGCTGAGCGGACAAAAAAGGTTGAAGTGTTTGTATATAAACACTGTGATACATCCCACCTGGAGACACTGTTGTAAGATTTCACGTTTGAATTTTTTTTCATGTCTCTGTTTTTATTAGATCACATCTGTTACTTTGACAATGTTTTTTTTTTGGTGATAGATCATGCTGCGAAATGAAGAAAAAAGTTGTAGTGACTGACAGGTAATTCTATGTTAGAACTGTTCTTTCAATAGCATTTTTTGCATGCTCCATTTGGTTGAGAAAAAATACAAAACAGAGAGAGATCTCAGTAGCACTTTTCAGGTTTAAGTTCACGTTCTGAGATATCAATTTCATATTTGCTTGTATCTTGTGTTGGGCGGATGTGTTATTAATCATTTTATAACATGCATTATTCAATCAAAATCATTAAATAGAAACTATGCAAATGATCAATTGAACATAAGCACAAGAATTGGGAAAACCTAGAAATTATTATGTAGAAGATGATGAACTTGAACCAAGTCGAGAAAATCTATGTCCTTAAGAACTTATTAGCCCTGTCTCGGTGCATTACAAATCTCTTGTGGCTAACGTTTTTGGTTCTCCCAGAATACTTGATTGCTTCTTGTAAAAGGGGCAATCCTTTCTTCAAGAACTTGAAGTAGGACAATGGTGGAAACTCTCTCACTTCGAAAACTTTAGACTCTCTAATAATAAATAAATTATAGAATTTTTAGGATGATTGAAAAATGAATCCAATGACTCATTTTTGTAGACATAGAGGGTTGTCTTTGGAAAGATACCTTTATGTCAATGAATGTAATTCTTTAAAGGTCATAACCGTCCAAGGAAACCTTTCAACCCTAGGGTTATGTTCTTTCCCATTAAGGAACATATCATTTCCAAGGAACCCTTTGAACCCAAGGGTTTAGTCTTTTCACATTAAGGATTATATCATTTCATTCCCTATATATTTATACACCTTATATTTAGAAAATTCCATACCATCCCCCATGATTTTATAAATATCAATGTAGACACATAAAAGAGTTTCCTTGAAATGAAACTGCATCGGAATTGGTAGCTTTCTCCTTGAACCTTTCCTAGTGAATAACTATCGGATTTACTTGGCAAACCAGTGACCCATACTCTTGAACTGTTCTGTCGATGGTATAAACCAAGACAATAGCCGTTACACAGCTTCACTTCGACCATTTCCCGTTCTACGGTTGTGTTCAATTCGGCCATGAACATCGGTTCTGACTTCATCAAGTACTTTAGGGAATCCAACCTGTAAAATTTTCATGGAAGCGACCTCACTTCTTACTTGAAATAGGTGATCTACTGTAAAAGATAATTTCTCTTTACATATATTTAGTCTCTTTTCCTAATATAGTGATTATTAAAAGCCTTGGCTTAACCTGAATTTGAGAGACAACACCTTGATCACAAGAATGGGAAAGAGTATAAAATTCTACAGTGCTAGGTTTGAACTGCACAAAGTTTCAGTTGTCCCTTTTGAACCTAGATCTTGGGATCTCTAGTCAGGCATGGTGGGTTTCCACAGTGACAATTCTTAATTTATAGGCTTCAAGCCCATTCCTCTCGATGATTTCTCAACTTGCTCTCGAGGTAAACCTTTAGTAAGTGGATCCGCTAGGTTTTCCTTCGACTTGACATAATCTATTGAAATTATGCCGCTTGAGAGTAGTTGTCTTATGGTATTGTGTCTTTGACGTATGTGTCGAGACTTATCATTATACATTATACATTGTATTTTGGGCTCTTCCAATAGACGATTCACAATGTATACTTATAGTTGGCACCAGTTTTGGTCAATTTGGAATATCCTCTAAAACATTTTGAAGTCACTCTGCTTTTTCCACTGCTTTGTCTAATGCTATGAACTCAGACTCCATAGCAGACCGGGCAATACATGCTTGTCTCGAGGATTTCCATGACACGGTTGCACCACCAAGTGTGAAAACAAATCCACTCGTGGATTTGGAATCCACTGTATCAGATATCCAGTTAGCATCGATGTACCCTTCTAGAACAGCAGGATATCTAGTATAGTACAAACAATATTTTGAAATTTCTCTTAGATACCTCAAAACTCTTACTATGGCTTTCCAGTGATTATGTCCTAAATTACTTGTATCTACTAAGCTTGTTTACGGCTTGAGCGATATCCGGTTATGTGCAATTTGTGAGATACATCAGACTTCCGAAGATTCTCGAATACTCTAATAGCGATATGCTCGAACAATTATTCTTTGATAGATGAAGAGTTAGGTTCATATGATGTCTAGCCACGATTAGATCTCCTTTTTATATTTCTCAAGTATTTTCTCAACATAATGAGCTTGAGATAGTGTGTATCCTTCTAATATTCTAGAAATTTTAATTCCTAGAATTACATCAGTCACTCCTAAATCTTTCATGTCAAATTTGTTGGTCAAAGTTTTCTTGGTACACTAAATAATCTCATGATTACTACCAATTATCAACATATCATCTACATAGAGACACACAATGACATATCCATTTTGAGTTGATTTAGTGTATACACACTTATCGCACTTATTGATTTTGAATCCACTTGACAACATCTCTTTGTGAAATTTCTCATGCCATTGTTTAGGTATTTGTTTTAATCCGTATAAGGATTTTACAAGTTTGCACACCTTGTGTTCTTGTCCAAAAACATTGAAACTTTCTGATTGTTCCATGTAAATCTCCTTATCCAATTCACCATTTAAGAATATCATCTTTACATCCATTTGATGTATTACAAGAGCAAGTATAGCTGCTATGGCTATAAGCTTTCTTATTTATGTGATACGGGTAACTGGCGAATAGGTATCAAAGTAATCAAGACTTTCTTTTTGTCTATAATATTTTATGATAAGTCTTGCCTTGTACTTATCTATTGATTCATTCGGCTTCATCTTCCGTTTCAAAATCCATTTGTAGCCAGCGGCCCAGGTATGGTTTTGAAGGATAGAATCAATCTCACTATTGATAGCCTCTTTCCATAAAGGTGTCTCTGAAGAAGACATCGCTTTTTATGATTTTGAGGCTCATTTTCTAACAAGTGTGTTAGAAAATCAGGTCCAAATGACTTAAATGTTCTTGCTCTCTTGCTACGTTTAGGTCATTGTTCTCAACATTTTCACGTTTATCTGATTCTTGGTTAACTTGATCACTACTTGTAACAGTATCAATGGTTCTTTTGAGAGACTTCGTTCTTTTTTTTTTACAAAGAAATATCTCTTCAAAGTATATCGCATTCCTTGACTCAATTATCAAATTTGGATTAATGTCAGAAATCTCAGATTTATGTACCAAGAATCGATATGCACTACTGTTGTGAGCATATCCAATGAATATACAATCAACAGTTTTGGGTCCTATTCTAACCCTCTTAGGTTTAAGAATCATCACTTTGGTGAGACACCCCCATACTTTCAGATATTTATAGGAAGGTGCGTGAATTTCCATAATTCATATGGTGTCTTGTCCAATCTTTTGTGAGGTAGCTTGTTCAAAACATAGTTGGCGGAAAACAAGGCTTCCCCACACAAGTTCTGGGGTAAACCAGAGCTTGTTAACATGACATTCATCATTTCCTTCAATGTTCGGTTTTTGCATTCCGCAATCCCGTTTTGTTGAGTTGAATAAGGAGCAACAATCTCATGAATAATTCCATGGTTGGAACAATATTCACCAAATGGTGACACATATTCACCTCCCCTATAACTCCTGATTCTTTTGATTTTGTTGTCAAGTTGATTTTCAATATCGTTCTTATAGTGTATAAAGCTATCAATAGCTTCATTTTTTCTCCTCAGCAAATACACAAAGCAGAATCTTGTGCTGTCATTAATAAAAGTGACAAGGTACTTTTTACCGTCTCTTGTTGCACAACATTCATATCACACACATTGATGTGAATAAGTTCCAAGGGTTGAGAACTTCGTTCTATGGAATGAAATGATGTTCTATTCATTTTCGCTTCAACACATGTTTCACATTTATGTTGGTTAACAATTGTGAATTTAGGTATAAGATTCATGTTAATTAATTTACGCATTATTTCATAATTAACATGTCCTAACCTACTATGCTATACATTTTGTGACTCAATAATATAAGCAGAAGATGTAACTTTATTATTATTATTATTAATGGCATTGTGTCGGTTGACAGTCATTACTACATAGACATCATTCTTTATAAGAACAAACTTATCAGAAACGAATACAAGCTTAAAATCATTCTTGCTCAAAAAGGTTCCTGAAACTAGATTCTTCATGATGTCCGGAACATGCAGCACATTCATCAATGTTAGTTCTTTGCCGGAAGTCATCTTCAGAATCACTGTGCCTTGACCTACCACTTTGGAGGCGGAAGAATTTCCCATAGTCAATTGGTCTTCATTGTCGACCTTTTGATATGTGGAAAACACCCTACCATCTGCACATATGTGGCGAGTAGCTCCAGTGTCTATCCATCATTCTCTCAGGTTTCCAACTAAGTTGGCTTCAGTTACAACTGCTGAGAAGTTCAACTCTGAGATCTCATTAGTTATCAGCTCATCTTCAGTGACATGGGCCTCATTCTTTTTTTCTTGCCCTTGTTCTGAGACTTCTTGTTTCTGCAGTCTTTAGTCATGTGACCACTTTTCCTACGGACGTAGCATTTTCCCTTGAACTTCTTGCTCGCTTGGGAAGAATCAGCTCCACTATTCTTTCTCTTTTTGCTACATTTTCCACCCTCAATGATGTTGGCCTTAGACTCCATGGTCTTGTAGCTAGCCTTCTCGGACTTCCTGTTATCCTCTTCGATTCTCAATTGAACTCCCAGATCTTCAAGACTTATCTGTTTATTCTTGTGTTTCAGATAACTCTTGAAATTTTTTCATGATGGAGGCAACTTCTCAATAATTGTGGCAACTTAAAACGTCTCGCAGAGTTTCATTCCTTCATTCAATATTTCGTGAATGATCAATTGTAATTCACCTAATTGAGACATAACCTTTCTTGAATCTACCAGTTTGTAGTCCAGAAACCTACCCATAATAAATTTCTTTTGTCCAGCATCCTTTGTTTTATACTTATTCTCGAGAGACTCCTAGAGAATCTTCGCATAAGTCATGCCTTAGTACACATTGTACAAGGTGTTGTCAAGACTGCCCAGAAGGTAGTTCTTGCACAAGAAGTCGTCTTGCGACCATACCTCAACCCGCAGTTGTCAAGCCGCTTTAGTTTCTCCCTCCAGAGGACCCGGGGGGAGTTTCTTTGAGGTACTTGGCCAACTGTAGTGTGGTCAGGTTGAACAGCATTTTACTCCACCACTACTTGAAGTTTGCTCCACCAAAATTTTTCGGTTTCTCTCCATGAGCGACCGATACTATGATATTTCCACTAGCCATATGTAACTGGAAATAAACAATTATTAGTAAGTCTACACAAGACAAATTAGAGAAAGATCAACTTTATGATCCTGTTTATGTATTATACTAAGAATCCACTCGTTCTTAATTTGGGTAGTAATATCAAATAATACAAGTTTTTAAATTTGTGATTAAAATTTCTTATGATAAGTGAAACAAAGGAAAATTCCCAAAGAACGAGGGAGGTCCGACGTAACCACTTAAATCTCTGCCCTCTTATGCTCTTATTGCCTTGGTGACAGAATTTCCTTAATGACTTTCTCAATAGAAAATCTCAGGCATTTAATCTTAGCATTACACTTCAATTCTCAAATAATACAACAATTATATATAAAATAAAGTCAATCAAGCTTGGAAAGAATTACTTGTGTATAACTTGGACCAAGTCTTTATGATACACTTTTAACTCTCAACCAAATATGCAACAAACAATCAATAAATCAGATTAAATAATCTCAACTTTATATGCAACAAACAATCAATAAATCAGATTAAATAATCTCAACTTTATCACATAATCAACTAGGTTTATGCATGTGATAATTGAACCCCCTAATATTAAATGAAATCTATACTATCATATTAATTGAACCCCCTAATATTTTGTATATGATTTTTACTAAATTAATATTATATAAAACATATATTTAACTTATTTTATCGAATTTCATAACTAAAGCATGCGTATATCATATGAAAATTAACAAGTTAATATATGTTTTATGAAATTTGTGAATTAATAGATTAATCTAAGTCTATGTTACTATTCCAAATCTGAAAAAGTTTCAGGTATGACTTGCGTTAGTGTCACGTTCGTTCAGCCGTTTGAACGAATCTTTTCAGAGAGTTCACATTCGCGTAGCGTTTGATAACGTGTTCAAACGATCCTTTACAGGGAGCTTGCGTTCGAGTGACTTTTGTCACCGCGTTCGAATGAAAATGTTGAACACTGAGTTTTTTCCTATGCGTTCGTCGGACGTTTGAACGCTCTTACGTATTTTTCATGCACATAATACATTTTCCAGAGAAAAGAAGAATAAGACATCCATAATTCAGAGTTAACAACACGTATAAATTAATAAGTTCTTAAGATTGTTGGTCGGATGTGTTATTAATCATTTTATAATATGCATTATTCAATCAAAATCATTAAATAGAGACCATCCAAATCATCAATTTAACATAAGCACAAGAATTGGAAAAACCTGGAAATTATTATGTTGAAGATGATGAACTTGAACCAAGTCGAGAAAGTCTATGTCCTTAAGAACTTATTAGCCCCTTCTCGGTACACTACAGACCTCTTGTGGCTAACGTTCTCCCAAGATACTTTGTTGCTTCTTCTAAAAATGACACTCCTTTCTTCAAGAACTTAAACTATGATAATGGTTGAAACTCTCTCATTTGGAAAACTTTACTCTCTAACAATGAATGAATTATAGAATTTTTAGGATGATCGAAAAATGAACCCAATGACTCATTTTTAGAGACATGGAGGGTTGCCTTTGGAAAGATACTCTTATGTCAATGAATGTAATTTTTTAAGGGTCATAACCCTCCAAGGAAACCTTTCAACCCTAAGGGTTATGTTCTTTTCCATTAAGGAACTATCATTTACAAGGAACCCTTTAAACCCAAGGGTTTAGTCTTTTCACATTAAGGATTATATCCTTTCATTCCCTATATATTTATACACCTTAAATTTAGAAAATTTCCTACATCATTCTTGCTATATGATGAACTGTCAGTTTGCATCTAGATTTTCATTTTTCTTCGAGTTCTTGTTATTCAAATGTTTTTTTGCTGTAGTTTCTTGTTCATTCTAATAATATTACGAGGTTTGCAAACTCCGAATACTTGGTTGGCACCTTCAATAATTCACAGTTCATTAAATCTTTTGGAAATATTTCTTTGTTTATATGGTTTGAGATATTTAGGTTTTCAGTAACTGTACCAGTTGTTGTCAGATATATCATCCTAATATGTTATTATATTACTTAACTTCACTTGTTTTGCCAAAACAACCTACTGTTTTAATTTGTATGTGTGTATTCTGCATATCCTTCAATCTCTTCTTTCTACAGCTTGTTTAGTATGGATGGAGACTTTGCACCTATGGTTGAACTTGTGAAGCTTCGCAGGAAGTACGGTTTTTTGTTTGTCTTAGATGATGTAAGTTTTCTTTCGAATGCTCCAGTGTTCACATTCTAAAGTAGTTGTTAGGAGTTTATCTTGTATACACTCACTCGGCCCGGGGTTGAACTGTAACCTCATGTATTTATGTCGATAGCGTCCTTTAAATTAAGATGAAAAGATCTAGATTTCAATTTTCAAAAATATTTTAGAATCTTATATTATTTGGCTTTTTGCTTACTTTCAGCCATTAGTTAGTCCATGTTAATTTGTGAATGATATAGAGAAGTTGGCTTAATCTTGTTCACATATTTGCTGCAACTATATGCTACACAATGCTTAAGAACTCCATTGCTGATTGATTTCAGGCTCATGGGACATTTGTTTGTGGAAAAAATGGTGGGGGAGTGGCCGAGGAATTTAATTGTGAAAGAGATGTAGATATTTGCATTGGCACTCTGAGTAAAGCAGCAGGTTGTCATGGTGGTTTCATAGCATGCAGGTAATTCATTTGCACTCTCCTCTTAGGGTTTGGTGAAGAAGAGAATGCAGAAAACCTCTGATCATTGTGAACGTTTGCCTCATTGATAGTTGCGACAAGGTTATTTAGCCCTTAAAATAGACTATCTGCGCCTTATCTTTTTAATATTTAACCAAATGATTTGTGCATAGACTTTGAATCCAATGAAAATGGTTGCCCCATTGCTGGCCTTCACCAAGTTTATTTAGCACTTAAAATTAATTTTCTACAGCTTTGTTATTGTTTCACCTAATACTTAATGCACTGACTTTGTAAACTCAGTGAAAATTGACAGTTTCTTCAGAAACTATTTAACTGCTATAACATGTGAGTGCAGCACTTGTACAAATTCACAGAAGCATTATCTAATCTTATTAATGCTATATTATTGCTTGAACATCAGATGTGATTAGCTTGTCTATATTACCAAAAAAAAAGTATTATTGTGATAGTAGAATCCAATCCATTTCTTTGACCCAATGAATAACAAGCATATAATTGTAAACATTTTATTTTGATTGCTTCTCTGCTTATCAGTGAAGATATGTTTTGTTCTGTTTGTGGTTTACAACTTTTTGGTACTTGTTGATTTTCACACAAGTGGCACTTTATTTATGACTTCATTGTCGAGGTTGATCTAAAGAATATCCTGTGGACATATTATGCTATATTTTTACTTTTACGAGAATGGGCCTCGATACATATATTTCTTATGCATTTTCTTATTGACATTGGAACAGCAAAAGTTGGAAGAAATTCATACAGTCGAGAGGTCGTTCT
>SKCR01027840.1:0-33357 GCA_019454045.1 Zanthoxylum bungeanum
TTTTGTGTTTTCTCTATTACACTTTTCTGATATGATGCATGTGCAACACAACCTTTACCCAGTATTCTAAAAGATTGCAATTGCCTTGTTTTGTTGCAGGAATTATTATATCTTTATGGGTTTGTCATTGATAACAATCCAGATGACTATCTGATGGTAATTTAATTTATTAGAATAGATTTTTTCTGTCTATTCGTGCCTTCATAGGATTGTGAGCTTTACAAGGATCTGTTACTTTATAAGATGAGTGATCCATACAGATCCATTATCCTGTGGAGGCAATTCACAGTGTTCCGTTTTCTGACTCCAAGGCACTGCTTCTTGAAGAACAGGTCAGCTGTTAATGAGCTATTTATTGTTGGTCTCTTAATTTTAGATGCATTTAAGATTTAACAAATGTTTACACAGATGCTTTTCCTTCAATTATTTCTCCTCAAATTTGCTTCATTGACAAGATTTGATTTACAGAAGTCTGAAATGAGGTGTCTATTATCAAAATCTTTGCTGGAACATGGATTGTTTGCAGCTGGCTCGCCAAAAGATGAAAGCAATGATAACAAGTGTAAAGTTGATCGTATCTGCAATTTTAGCTGGAGTGGTCAGCGCAGGACGCCGTCTTACTTAAATAAGCTGGTTTTCCCTGAGAATTTTTTATCTGCATTGAGGACTATTGCCATGCAGGAAGATGAGCTTTCTAAGGTTTCTTCATTGCTTGAAGAGGTACAGCTTCTCTGTTACTTCTTTTCTTTTACAATTATTTTTGGTGACTGTTGTTTTCCCTACTGAATGCGCAAGCCATTTTAGTTTGTATTAGTTTAGTATGTACTAGTGCTCGCAAATAACCCTCATGCATGCAACAAGAGTGTTATCCAATAATGTCTCCACTCAAGCAGATTTAATATCATCTTAAAGCAATGAAGCATGTATATTTGTTTGGTTTTTTGTACAAAGTGATTGTTAGTTTTTCAGTGGCGATAGCTTTTTGTGCATGAAATGCTGTCATTTTGGTTTTGATGTAATTGCATCATACTATTAAGTATTCTGACTACTGAGGAATTCCTGCACTGTTCTCTATACTGCTGATATCTACCAGATATTACATAATTTTGCAACAGTCAAGTATATACAATAATACAATGCTAGTTTTCCTTTTTCCTTTAGTGATTGGTTCATTTGTAAAATAGTAGGTGAAATGCATTTCTTTCATGGAAAATCTTTAGTTTTGTGCTAGAGGCACAAATATGTGTGTTTGAATCATCTATTTTCTTTTGGTTCCCTTGCCTGATTGGATCCATCATTTATTTTCAAAAGCTTGTTGGCTCTGGAGGGGAGAGACAACCAACGGACGCAGAAGTTAGAGCAGGAATATGGGAGGCTTGTGGGGATTCTGGAGCTTTGCAGTTACTTGTTGATCTTCTTCATACCAAGTAATCTCTGGAAACCTATTGATTTACTAATGGTTACACTGCGTGTGGTAAATTAGGAGTTACAAAAGTAAGAAATAGATCACCAAATGGGTTTCTGTTCCCCAACAATCTCAATGGTCGACATACAGACAATTTTTCTATCACTTGTCTTTCCAATTCCTTTAATATCTTTACTATCTTAAACTGTGGATGCAAGGTTGATGGATCTAGAAGAGGGTTCTGGTACAGAGGACCGTGATTCTGAACTGCTTGCAAAGTCATGCATTAATGAAAGCCATGCACAGCACACAACTTATGAGAATAATTCAAGGTAACAACTTTTACCCCGTGATTGTGTTCGTAGTAGTTATATTTTACTAGAGGGAAAGGAGTAACTTCTGCTGGCATATTGTATCTTTGCTGGGATTTTGGATTGAATTGAAATTTGAAAATGCTATAATACATTTCATTTGAATGTTGTATTATGTTAACTTGTGAAATATTGCTGCGGAAAAATAAATGCCATTTATCTTCCAATGACAAAAACAAACATAAGAATTCCTTCCTTTCTTGTAAAGTAAAAGTTTTGAGAGTGTTATTTAACTAGCGGCGTCGAAAGTATTTTTACGCATTCTTGGTTTCAGGGAAGATACAAATGGCTTGGCTGATCAGAAGATGAGTAGAAAGAGGTGGTCGAGTATAGTATATCGACGAGGGCAAAAGGAACTTGCACGTTTATTCTTGAAGGAAGCAGAGCATGCCTTGCAGTTAGCTCTAAGTGAAGGAAACTGAATTTTGATTGATTCTGTTTCTCCTTGGTGAGTTTCATGCCCAACAGGGCCAGCCCTAGCCCCACCTATGCTCCTAAGCCCCCAAAGAGTTTTATTTTTATTTTTTAATTATAATATTATCTTATTATTAGGAGGCCTCAAAATGTAAAAATGATTTTTAATCCCCGAAAATGTGAGGGCCAGTCTTGATGCCCAAAAGATGCACTTATACAATGTAATTATGTTTTGTTCCACTAACATCCCTTTATAAAATTATATTTATTTGGTTATTTGTAATAACTTAATTATTTTAATTTACATCGTGAGTTTATATGCCCTATTTGGTATTGTGGATTGATAAAATTGTATTTTGGTCTAAATGTAATTTTTAAGTATTTTGTTAACGATAAAAATTGCGATTATTAATTGTGATTTTTTTTAAAAAAAATTGAATTTTAGAAAAATTAAGATTTTAAATTTTTATTCGTCATCAAAATATTAAAAAAAAAACGCACCTCATCATTTTATGAACCCGTGTGTATTCATCAAGGATTAAAAACTCGAACCAGACAATTTGAATCGAGATTCGGTCCAAGGTCTTGTTCGAGTGACCCCTAAACCCGGTCTGCAGTGAACCCGCTGATCCGGGTGACCGGGTCCGATCAGGCGGGTTTTTGGTCCTTTTTTTTTTATTTTATTAATTTTGATTTTTTTTTATATTTTTTGTGAAAAAAATTAAAAATATAGTTAAAACACTGATCACGGATCGACCCCCAGTCAGATCTCTAACTCTTAACCCTCTAATTAGACCAGATTAATATACCAATCCGGGTTTTAAAATACTGATATTCATTACCCTCTTTTAATCTCAAAATACCAATACAATTCGCAAATCCAGCGCCAACACATTCACTACATAGTTATAATTAGTGTGCTTATATATTCATATAAAAATAATATTTAATGTTAATAATATAAATAAAAACACAAGGCATTAACAATAACAAGCCCGTCTAGCTCAGTTGGTAGAGCGCAAGGCTCTTAACCTTGTGGTCGTGGGTTCGAGCCCCACGGTGGGCGTGTTTCTCAAATTTCCTTTTTTATTATTTTATTAATTAATTTTATTTTTAATGATCAAAGCCCCAGCATACACTATGCTTCTTATTCTCTATCTCCACCGTCTGATCGTAGCAACCTGCCCTCATCATCAGTAAATCTCAACCCATTCTTAAATCAGTTTCTACCGTTCTTCCTTAAGCTGATAGTTTTGATTTTATTATTCGTCTTAAAATTTTAAAATCTCAAAAATGAAAAATTCTGCCACACAACACCGGTGTTAAATAATAAATAAATAATAATTTTATTTATAACAATTCATATATATTATATAATTATTAATTTATACTATCATATTATTACTCTTAAAAATAATAGGGTGAGTGTGACTGTGTGAGTGTTGGTTGCTTTGGCGAGCCCCCAACATACAAAGACTGAATAAGTGAAAGTGAACAGCTTACGTGTCATCATGCATGCCATTCCATTTACACGTGTGTCAGTCAAAGCCAATGTGTTAGATAGTTAGTGATTAAGTTATGAGAAAAGAAGATAATAAATGAATCCCACATCTAAAAGTTACAAAAGGGAATAAGTGTTTAAATACATTTATTGCACCAATTTGATTCAAATTTATTGGTGGAAATTTTGGAGGGAAACAAAAAATTTGGCTGTGAATTAATATTATATATTATATAGTCAAAGATTGGCACTTAGGGCACTTAATTTTCATTTAATATCCTTTTTCGAAATTAATTGTTTTAATTAATGTTAACAGTTATGACAGTTAATTGGAAAGGAAGTGTCACTTGCCTAGAGTTGCCTAGGGTTTATAAATACCTTTGAAGTTCCAGAATTTCATATACATAATATCTTCTCTCTTCTCTACAATCTTCTTTATGTGTTCTTGGGAGAAATTCCAGATTTGCTATCTAGAATTTATGTTCAGGCTTTGTAGAAATCCTGAAGGGATACTGCCGTAAACCCTGAAGCATTTATAAAATGGGCATTAATTTCATAACGATAGTGACTACACTATCAAAGCCGTATTCGTATTACTGTGAATTGTTTTGTACTTCCATTATTTTCTAACACAAGGCAGTGTAAACAGTAATTCGTTTCTCATTTATATAATTTTTCAAATAGAATTTTTTATATTAATTTTTTATTAGTGTATTTTTAGAAGTAGATGTTTTGATTAAAAATTAAATTAAATGTTTGTTTGTAAGTCAAAATTTTATTAAAAAATTATAAATATATTTTATTAGATAAGTTTTTTAAAATTATTTTATAAAAAATGAAATAGAGTTGTTAAATTAAAAAAAAAAGTATTATAGACAATTTAATTTATTTTTTAAAAAAATATTCTAAATTCTACTCCCAAATAATCAAAATTGAGTTTTACCGATAGAGACAAAATGACTTTTTTAATTCTCAAAAACACCATTTAAAATACAACTAAATATCACCAAAAATTATAAAAAGAACTTTTGTCATTAAAAAAACTCTTTTATTTCTAATAGAAACCATATTAAACAGACACTAACTTCTACTAGCAATCTTGCTTGTAAAAATAAAGCAGTGCTTCTCAAGTATTATTTTAAAAATTGGACATGCGATATAAAAGATTCAATAGGTCACTGATTTAACCGGTTAAACCGATAAAACTGATTGACGCTATAAATAATTTTAATTAATTAAAAATTATAAAAAAAATATTTATTTTGATTTTTGATTTATGTTTTTGTTAAGAACTTACCAATCTGGTTTGACCAATTTTATCAGTTTTTTCCATTCCAAATTTTAGGGTTTAATCGGCCTGAAATCATGATCAGTTTCTGATTCAACCGCTCGGTGTGGTCCAATTTTAAAAACAATCTTGAATCATTCTATATTATTTATTTGGAATAATTTTACAATGTAACAGTTGTACGACATCACCCATATAACAATAATTTTTTTTTTACCATGCTAGTTAAAATATTAAAAAATTACTAAAATAAAATATAATTATATTTAATAGGGAAATTGGCAAAACTAGCAAAATTAATTTTATCATTTGTCAAAATGAGCTACAACGTTTGCGTTTTGTCAAAATAACAACTTCTCTGAAGTAGAATCCAACTTCTCTGAAGTATACTCCGAAGTTCTATTTTTTATTTAAAATTTCAGAGATCCTAAGTTAATATTTCAAATTTCCTAAATTTTAATATTTTTGTGTTCTTTTAAATTAAAACTTAGGAGATCCAAAGTTAACACTTCAAATCTCATACGTTATGAATTATTATTTTTTATTTAAAACTTAGGAGATCTATGTTTTTATTTTTTTGATATTTTTTTAATTTAAAACTTAAGAGATCTCATAAGTTGTTTTTTTTTTAATTAATTTAAAATTTAGGAGATCTTGAGTCAAAACTTAGGATCTCCTAAGTTTATTTTTTATTTTTTATTTTTTATTTTGTTCAAGAACTTGGTGTGACCTAACTGAAATTACGAAAATGCCTCACGTTAATGACTTTTGATTTTATGACAAAATCGAGAATCTCCATTCATTTATTGCGGAAAGACAATACCCAATCGATCATTGTGATATTTTTCTCCGATATGCCATCGGTGTCTGTTATTTTCTGCTCACAACCACATCTATTCTTAATAACGACTCTACTGATCTAACACTAACAGATCCAAGATGTTTGTTAATTGGTACCTCGACTAACCCTTATGTCCAGACTGCTTAATCTGCTTATCAACTCCCTCTCTTTCTCGCATACTTGAACAAACTTCACCGAAACTTAGGAGATCCGAAGTTTTAACCATTAAAAAAAATTAAGGGGATCCGAAATTTTGACTTATGATCTTCTAAGTTTTAAATAAAAAATTTTAAAAAAATTTTAAAAACTTATGAGATTCCAAGTTTTGATTTAGGATCTCATGAGTTTTAAATAAAAAATTAAATAACAAATAAAAACTTAGGAGATCCAAAGTTTTAAATAAAAAAGAAAATTAAAAACTAAGGAGATATCAGATCTCCTAAGTTTTAAATAAAAAATTAAAAAAAATTAAAAAATTAAAAATCTGAAGTATTAACTTAGGATCTCCTAAGTTTTAATTGAAAAGAATAAAAAAAAATATTAAAACTTAGAAGATCCAAAATATTAACTTAGGATATCCTAAGTATTAACTTAGAAGCTCCTAAGTTTTAATTCAAAAGAATACAAAAATATTAAAACTTAGGAGATCCGAAATATTAACTTAGGATCTCCGAAGTTTTATTTTAAAAGAATAAAAAAAATATTAAAACTTACAGATCTCCGAAGTTTTAAATGAAAAGAAAAAAGAAACTTCGGGGTAGACTTCGGAGAAGTTGGATTCTCTGAAGTCTATTTTAGAGAAATTGGTCATTTTCGCAAAACGCAAATGTTGAGGTTCATTTCGGCAAATGACAAAGTTGTTTTTGGCTAGTTTTGCAAATTTCCCTATTTAATATAACTATACGTCATATCATACTTACATATATTTTTCTCCCATCTCCTCTTGTGTTGCCACGTGGCACCAGAGAAATTAGGGGATAAAATTATATTTAAGTCCTCATTTTAATTAATATTTATATTAAATCCCCACTTTAATTAATATTTATAATACATTGAATTTTCATATATATATATAGAATTAAATCAATGTCTATGATACATTGTATTTCCACATATCTCGATATCTTCAACGTATTTAAACAATGTATATGCTACGCTGTATTTCCACATATCTCGATATCTACAACGTATTTAAATTAATGATTATGATATATTGAATTTTCTACAAGATTCATGTATATCATTATGATCATATGTATATATACATGAATATTGAGATGTATTAAAAATACATAATAAAGTTAGTATATCAAACTTTTAAATATCGCACTTTTACTTTGATAGATATCTTTATTTAATGAAACATTGGACATAATTTGGCGGACTCATCCGACTTTGGTTAATGCTATCTATATTTTGTTCTCTTTTTGGAAAATAAAAACCGTAGTAACGCGCGGCCTATCTATGTCTAGTAATTTATATTACCAAATACTTGCTCATATGGAATGTGCTTCATAAAGATTTATCCATAATAATTCAAACGAGTTTAAGTATTTCGTTAAGCCTAGCTTAAACCCATTTCCATTACAATTGCTTTTGTGTGGTGCTCAAGTCAAACTACAACTCCCAACAAAAAGTAAACATTTAAAGAACATTACAAGTAGTTATTTCTTCCATTTCAATTTAACTATGCAATGGTGAAACAAGAACAAAGAAAGAAAATTGTACATTAGAAAATTTCTTAAATTTAGACCAGTGCTCTATTTTCTTCATCTGCTTCATCATGTTCACTAGAAGTTGGTTTCTGAAAGTTGTCTTTGGAAGATGAGGTTGAAATTCTCTTGGTGGGTTTGTTATCTCCAGGCAAGAGTTTCAATGTGATCCCCATTGCTATTAGCAGAAGTCCAGTCCCATGTTGTTCTGTTAATGGCTTTGTGAATATCAAGTATGATAGCAGTAATGTTACCGCCTTTCTTGCCGTTGTCACCTGGGATCAAATTCAACGCAAAACCGCAATCAAATGAAAATTCAAGCTGTTACTGTAGTGTACATCCTTTAATGAACTAGTATATGTACCGATAACATTCAATATGCACAACAGGTATTAAATTAACTTTATGACTGCGGAAAATCTTGCGAGAGGTTACCATAGCTGTTGTAGCAGCACCAAACAGGGCAATGAGGGAAAGGACTGAAACTTGGCCAATAAACGTGGCCATGGCTTCAAAAACCAACACACCGTACACGTATAGATGCTGGATTAATAACAAAAGAATGAGTTTTTTTGTTTTTTTTTAATGAAATGGATGTATCATGTGAAGAGGAAACATTGAAAATATTTCAAAAATGTTACCTGAGAACATGAATTCCATGCTTTGAATAACTCGCCTGTCAAAAGCATTGGAGGAATCAACATAGGCAAACCAACTACAGTTGAGCAAAACAGCATCTCCATCTGCATATAGAGGCAACACAAAATATTAAATTTAAATGAGTAACTTTACTTCGCAATTAAGCACCAAGACAAAAAGATAGCACATGCTAAGTCACCTGGGTGGTTTCAGGATTCATGGTAAAGATCGCTTCTTGCAAATTCCCAAGAAAGGAATCCATTACTAGAGCACCGGAAATCATTACAACACCAATCATGCTGAAATTTGGGGAAGTTTGTGCATCTGCTAAGGTAAAAAGGATCAATCCCACGACTAGAAGTAATGCAGATATATATTCATGAGCTGGGTATTTTCGCTTAAGGCCGGGTATGAAGGCTCCCATGATCATCACAGGCAAAACCTGAAGTGACAGAACCATGAAAACGAAAGAATTGTCAAAGAACCAACAAATTTTCTTGGCTTAAACTGTTGATTATTGAGAAAATTAGTAAGAAACTCAATGTGAAACACTGCTGTTAAGGAATGGTATTTGCTAATTACCTTTGTGGATTTGAACATGATCTGTGCCGGATAGTTAAGAAATGCCAAGGACCCCTTTGTTAATCCATGAGAACCCATTAAAACAGCAGAGAGTTTCACATATGTCTTCCATGGATTCACCATTTGCTTGGTGGTGAAACCTTGCAAGTATATGAGTACCAAGTACACAAATCCTTGTACAAAAGTGAAATACCAGCCATAGCTGGAAAAAAAAACAAACAAAAACCATCCAATAATCATCATCATTGTCAAATTATCACACAATTCATTGAAAAAAATTACCAAATACAACATTAAAAAACAAGAAAATAGAAATTATACCTGAATTGAAGCCTATTGTATACATATTCCTACAGATTTCAGAATCAAATGAAACTTAGAAAATATCTCAGAAGAAAAGGAATCTAGAACAACCAAAATGTAAACCCACATTACAAATTATGAAATTATTTAAATATAAATTCTGGGAACCGAAAAAACTTTACCCAGAAACCAAACAGAGTCATTAAAACAAAAATAAACAAAATTACCTCACAGACGCCATTAACGAGATAGCCAAAGAAGAACCCAGAAGAGCAAATGAGAAATTGTTGCCATGTGGGTCTATCAGTGAGCGAAATCCAAAACAGAAACCGAGCTTGCTCTTCATTCTTATTCATTTTCACTCTTCCCAAAGCTTTCTCAAGAAACAGAGGAAGTTGATGAATCAAATCAAAAGCTTTGGTTAAATAAAAATGTAACTTGATCAAACAATGCAATAAGAATACATCAAATATCAACTTGCATGTATAGTATAGACTCAGCAAAACATATAATAAAAATAAATGCAAATTAGATTATCGGTTTGGTTACGTTCACAAAAAAACACAACTCTTATTATAAAATTGAGAAATTATTACGCTCAAAAAATATCTAATTTTGAGAAAATATCATTAATATATTTAAAGTTATTAAAAATTATTAATTATCTCTCAATAATTTTAAAAAATTTATCATTTATCCATTCGAAATTTAGCGGATATATAATTTTGGGTGATAAATATTTTTTTAAAAAAAACTTTAGATAAACAAATGTTATTTTCTCAAAATTGATTATTTTTTGAACATCAGATAATTTTCGGATGGACGGATGATAATTTATCTTTAAAATAAAAAATTGTTCACCTATAGAGGGTTATTATAAGATGTGATCGAGTACATGGTTCTGTTGTGTGTGTGATTCAAATCAAGAAGTAGGTCTTACACGAAGTGGCTGAGTGATTTATCCTGAACCGTTGGATTAGAGAAGGTGATGATGATATTGGAAGATTGGTTTTGTTTCGTGTGTAGAGGCGCTCGCAGTTGATGACTTGATGTGGACTTTAGTGATCAAACTGTTAGGCGTCGTAATCACATAATTAAGGATTCAAAAAATATGGATTATATTTTTAATTAGATTTTGATATAGCAAATGTTTTTGAAACCGATCAAGTCTATTGGCAATATTAAATCTTTATTTGGTATGTTTTTTTTTAAAGATAATTTATTATTTCTTAGATAGTACTTTATTAATAAGTTAATTGATAATCTATAAATTATTATTTATAATATTATTAATATTCAAAAAATAAAAGAAAATTACAAACAAGATAATTTATTATTTATTATACTATAACTATGATAATTTATATTTTTATTACAAAGTTATTGATAATAAATGCTATTATAATGACATATTTTTAAAAAAAAAATTTACTTTTTGAAGTAAGTGAGGTAATAATATTACAAAATGAGTTATGCTAACGAGTGTCTTAAGGATACTCGTTGAGAATCTATTTAAAGAAAGTTTTGACATCATTTTTATGGAGAATGAAAAAATTGTCAAATCATTAATAATTTTTTTATTTTTTCTCATCAAAATTTTACTTAAATGAATTCTTAACGAGTGTCCTAAGGACACTCGTAACATTTTCATTACAAAATTATTAGGGGATAAATGATGGGTGTTGAAAATAGGAGGAGGAAAGTGACAATCTCTCTTTCTATAATATACTTTTGTATTTAATAAGATTATTTCATTTTTATTACATAATTTTAAAAAATTATTTTTTATAATTTTTTTTTTAAAAAAAAAAAAAAAAAAAACTCTAGTTAAACTAGAACAACTAAATTTTTGCGTTAAAAAACTATACATAATTTTTTTTTTAATTTAAAACACTATAGCAAACGGAGCTTAAATATTTTCGTTTACTAATAAGAAATTAATTAAGTTTGTTAATTAATGACATTAATAACATGATAAGGACTTTATTCGTATTCAAAGCTTTTGCCACGTGCACGGCAAGGCATGACCTTTAAGAGTCAAGGACTTGATTGAAGATTTTAGGGGCCCAACCAGCCTTAAAAATTTAAGACTTTATGCCACGTGGCATATTTGAAGGACTGCAAGTCTGCAAAGATTGGGATTCCTATAAAATAATGAGAAAAACTTTTATAGAGATGGTTCTTATAAGACAGTTCGATCAGTGATTGATACGTGTTTTAATTTTTTTTTTCCTGTTTTGATTGATTATTTTCGAAATAGTAAAACACATTTCATTTACTGATTAAACGGTCGTATATAAATTTTTCTCTAAAATAAGACATGCCACGTGGAAATTAAGGTGAGATATTTTCATAAACAAGTTATTTATTTTTTTTATATCCAACATAATACATTTAAAAAATAAATTTTAATTTATTAAATTTAAATTGTTAAGATAAAAAATTGATAGTGAATAAGTGCTCATCGAGTGCAATTAATATTTATTCTTCTTGATGGTGTTTTCTGTAAGAAGTATCTTGAACAGTACGGTAATGACAGAGATGAGATTTTTTCCTTTGGAGGAACAAATGCTCGGAAGATATCGATTGCACCTCGGCCAGGCAGAGAGTCCGGACCCGGTTCTCCGGACCTGGCCGACCAGAGGTCACAGCATGATGCAGATCCCAGAGACCGACAACATCGGAACCGAGACCGACCAATGTACCCGGTAGCTCGGCTCAGTTATACTTTTCCTCCCGAATCAGATAATGAGCTCAGATATTTTGGGACAAACCCATAGTGGCTTGGGTAGTTCGGCAGATTATTTGACCGACCTCTTGACGACCGATATGTGATCAGAGTAGTTTGGACTTTTCCCTCTAGCAAACACCACTATTTGGAGCACTTTACAAGCTGATACCATTATTATTGTGTGTGACAGTGTATAAAATAAGGTGATGTGACAAGCCGTCTGGTGGCAGATTTGCTTTCGGCGAGGCAGTCTTGGGGCAGAGAGCCCACCAATCAGCTGGAGAATCACGTGAATGACGTCAGGGAAGTATGAGAATAGTGTTGTAATTCTCTTAGTATATAAAGGAAAGTTAGTCTTATTTGTAAAGGAATAGCAAAAATTGTAAAAAAGAACAACTACTTGTAAAAGAAACATAGACAAACAACTCGGTTTCTTTAGAAACTTCCTAAAAATTGGTCGGCCAAGCTCGGTTTGGAAATAAAAAGCAACACCCCACTTTGTGCCTGTGGACGTAGGCTGGATTTGTTTCGCCGAACCACGTAAACCCTATTTATCGATTTTGTGGTTGTTTTGTCTTTTGCTAAGTTTGTTTTTGGTCCCTCATAACCAAATAAATTCACGATTGGAGGAGGATTGTCTCGGAGGAGTTATCCTGAAACTTTCCCTGGAACGAAAATCACTCGTCAACAGTTGGCGCCGTCTGTGGGGAAAGGAACAAAAAGCAACTTGCGTAGTGAGACGATGGCGGAAGGCGGAAACCATGGGTCTTCGGAGAGTTCAGCAGCAGAGTGGTTTAGGAAAGCAAAAGGAAGACTGGATGAAAGGAAAGGGAACGCCCGAGGAATTAGGACAGCAGTAGCTCTCCTCTTTGAGCTGTAGAATGAAATGTAAAAAAAGATGCCAATGATTACCCAATTAGGACTAAGTTATAGAATGAAATGTAACGTCAAAAATGGGTGACGTTTGCTGCCCACCGCCGGTAGTAGCTGAACAAGTTCCTCTAAGAGAAGGCGCAATGGTTGTTCGGCCAGCCAAGTCCTCAGTTTCACGGCGGAGGTATTGCTCAAGGATCGACCAGGGAACTAGTCGTCCAAGGGCACGAGGTCGGCGTCCATCAAGGCCCCAATTCGTTCAGCGCAGTAGCCTCCCCAAATGGGAGGAAAATAGAAAAAGCACATGGGGCGGGCCACAAGGAGTCAGAACAGAAGGTCCCAACTGGGTTCCCCGATCTGCTCAGAAATGATTTTGGAAGGCTTGTTTCGGGGGAATCTTGTCAACATGGACCAGAATTTCAGAATCAAGCTCAGACTAGAAGATGTGTCGGACTACAAGACAAGAACCATAAATAATTGTAAAAGCCTCTCTTAAAATGACTTGCAAAGAGTTGTAAGAAGGGCAGTAAGTCTCTCGAATATGAATAAGTCTTTCTCTTTTGAATTAAAAAACTTGTTCACTTTACTTGTTTATTAATTGAATGCGAAAGTCATGTTCAATATTCTTGGGATGTGCTCGATGCGAAGGGGTGATCAGAAGCTAGGAAGGTCACAAAGCCCATGGCACTCCAATCCCGGGTGTCAATATCAAACCCCCGGGTGGAAGTGTTCCGACTTGGCTCCTTTCACCTCTGAAGATCCAGAACGCATCAAGTGATGAAGTGCATGTGGGAAAAGCGAGAACCCCTCGTGACACGCCAACCCCGGGTGTCATTATCAAACCCCCGAGGCCGGCATTTTTAAGGAACTATCTTGGGATGGCGAACACGGGGAGGTTTTTTCCCTCGTGAGTTATCTGCCTAAATGAGCTTCTGTAGTACCTCCGGGATGGCGAACACGGGGAGGTTTTTTCCCTCATGAGTTATCTGCCTAACCGAGCTTCTGTACCACATAGGGATGGCAAACACGTGGAGGTTTCTTCCCCCGTGAGTTATCTGCCTAACTGCCTCGTATCAGGAGAAACATAGCATGGGGAGGTTTCTGCCCTCATGGCATTGGCCGCTCACTGATCTGTAGCCCGGCTAGCCGGGATGCTGAATTGTAAGGTTCATAATTATGTTTTGGGAAGCACCAGGCAGGACGCTACCTCGGGGCACTCGAGTTGTTATTTTTTGGGTCTTAATGGAGTATGTGCTAAGCCACATCTGATTTGCTAACCTTGTCTTATTTTCACCTTTTGTTTTTGTCGATATCCGGTAAAGGGATGCCTGCGTCGGGATCCGCGGAGTCTCAGAGGTTGAAGTTCTTTCCTCATGATTAAGTCTCATTTGTTCCACAAGTTCGGGGTTGGATTCGTTCTGTCGATGCTATTTTGTTCCATTAGCTCGGGGTTGAGTTCGTCCCGCTGAGGCTATCTGTTCCATTAGCTCGGGACTGGATTCGTTCCGCTGAGGCTATTCTGTTCCATAAGCTCGGGGCTGGATTCGTCCCACCGAGGCTATCTGTTCCACCAGCTCGGGGCTGGGTTCATCCCGCCGAGGCTATTTGTTCCATCAGTTCGGGGATGGGTTCGTCCCGCTGAGACTATCTGTTCCATTAATTCAGGGCTGGATTCGTTTCGCTGATGCTATTTGTTTCACTATCTCGGGGTCGAGTTATGTCCTACCGAGAGGTTCATCATCGGCATGGGGACAGAGCATTCCCCCATGGTCGGATTCTCTTTGGTCCGGGGAGGTAACATTCCCTCGGAGCCAAGTACTCAGCTACCTCGGTGTCGGGTTACGTCCCACCGATAGGTTATCATCGGCATGGAGACGGGCATTCCCCCATGGCCGGATTCTATTGGTTCGAGGAGATAACATTCCCTCAGAACCAAGTACTCAACTACCTCGGGGTTGGGTTACGTCCCACCGAGAGGTTATCATCGGCATGAGGACAGAGCATTCCTCCATGGCCAGATTCTCTTTGGTCCAGGGAGGTAATATATCCTCGGAGCCAAATACTCAGCTACCTCGGGGTTGGGTTACGTCCCACCAAGAGGTTATCATCGGCATGGGGACGGAGCATTCCCCCATGGCCCGATTCTCTTTGGTTCGGGGATATAACATTTCCTCGGAGCCAAGTGATTCACCACCTCGGGGTCGGGTTACGTCCCACGAGAGGTTCATCATCGGCATGAGGATGGAACATTCTCTCATTACTGGATTCTCTTTGGTCCGATGAGGTAACATTCCCTCGGAGCCAAGTGATTCAACACCTCGGGGTCGGGTTACGTCCCACCGAGAGGTTATCATCGGCATGAGGGACGAAGCATTCCCCTCATGGCCGGATTCAAATTGGTCGGGATCAAAAATTCTTCTCACTTCAGATTCAGAAGAGCAATTTAGCAAATTAAAATTGAAATCAATTTAAGTATGAGAGAGATGAAGTAAAGAATTCAAAAATATATAACAGAGAAGAAATAATAAATGTTATTATAAAAATATAAGTGTATAGTTTGTTACACAAAGCCCCTTTAGGGTCACCCTCATTCATCAGCCCGCGCAGGGGCAGCTGGTTCTTCTTGATCCGGACCGGATGACAAGACTTCTGGCGCAGGTTCATGAGGATGATCTCGGTTTCAGCTCGGAAGACAGGATGGGCTTTGACCACTTCAGTTGCAGACACTCCGGGGGCAGAGGCAGGAGCCTCATGTTGTAACTCATCAGGAATTGGGGACATGGGCACGACATATACGGGTTCGGGGTCCTAGATCTACTCCAAAGGCAGGGCAAGTAGTTCGCGAGCTTCATCCTCCGAAATCTCCCCTCTGCAGAATTGGATGGCAACGTGGACGAGTCCCATGTCCATCCCGGGCATCACTATTGGAATGATTTTGGCGCAGTCACTGACCCCATCGAGCGTGGCGTTCTCTAGCTCGTCTTTCAGTTGGGCTTCTCGATTTTTCAGCTCCTCCCGAGCCTGGTCTATCTCTCTGATCGCCATTTTGAGTTTAGAGTCCGAGTTCGCAGCCTCCAAACTCAGAAGTTTAGCTCTCTCTTCGACGGCCTCCGCATTCTTCTTGGCAATGGCAGAGGCGTTGCGGAGGGAGTCGTTTAATGCAATAGCCTCGGTCGCGGCCTGTTTGAATATTTGGGTTTCTCTCTCCTTTATGGCAAGCTCAGCGACGACCTGCTTCAGGTCTTCTTATTTCCTAGCCAGTTTCGTCCCCCGCTCTATAATATGAGTTTGAAGCCTATGCACTTGCCCCCCTCAGACAAAAGACTCAATAACAAATCCTTATTCCGAGCCATCATATAGCTCGCCTGTAAGAAAAGAAGAAAAAGTCAGAAATTACCAAGTAGAAACATAGAGCGGGTGCTGGAAGGATTTTACCTTGGTAATTCGGGCAGAATATTTGGTGATCATTTCCTCGGGGGAGATATCCTTGAACTTCGGGATCCTCTCAGGGGACACTATGTCGACTAGTAAGTTAAACGTCGGCACTATATGAGATGTCACGTCCCGGACCTTCTCACTAAGGTCATCCACCCCAGCACTACCCCTCCCTTCCCAGTCTTGGGAGGAGCCCCAGCAGTTCGTCTCTCTCTCCGAGCAGCAGACTTTCTGGTAAGAGGCTTCTCTTTTGCTTCTTCCTCCTAGGGCTCGACTATTTCTCCGAGCGCACGTCGACGTTTGCTCATGGGCCTGGATGAGGAAGAAGATGGTCGGATCGTCGGACTCAGTGCCGCCTCTGTGAGAGTAGGGGGAGGAGGTGCCACCAGATGAGTAAGTAACTTGGCTTTCCCCTTAGCCTCCGGAGGAACAGGAGTGGTCAGTCGCCGCCGATAACTTCCAGATTCACAATGACTGGGCCTCTTGGTCGAACCTTCGAGCCGCCCTAGATATTTGGCCGATTTCAACATTCCTACAGAATACAAGGCAAATAGCATGGTCAGTTTATGAGTACGGGTAACTTCATTCATGTTTGAGCTGAGCACAAGGGATCTGTCAGAAGAGTTAGATGATTGCTACCTAGTCGCCCTAGAGCATGTGGGGGTGTACTCTGGATAAGGCATGATTCTACGAAGGCCGCATCGTTGACTATTTTCCTCCAAAGGCTAGAAAAGTTCTGGGATCTCTTAATCCTGATCAGGACCTCGTGGATGACTTTGGGAGGGTCCCTCCAGCAGACTGAAAAAAGTTGGTGAGTTGGTATTTTTTCATGAAAATTATGAGAAGAAATTAAGGGTTCGGTTCCTCACCTCTTGCCAAGAAGACTTCCGGGACATCTATCTCTTCGGAACTCATCGACCGAGATCGTCCCCAATCACCCGTGGCCCAGAACCAAGGGTCTTTGAAGTTTTTGTTGATTTGGGGGACCTCTGTAATGAGGGCGGGGACGTCGGCATAAGAAGAGAGATAGTACCAGTCGTGGTGTGATTTTGGGTTGGCTTTCAGCTTGTATAGCATTTGTAGCTCCTCAAAGGTCGGCTATCCAAGGCCCGCCCGGTGCCATATTACATACAGGTCGATCAATATCCTCCAGCTGTTCAGGTTTAGTTGGCAAGGGGTAATTTCTATCATAGCCAGCATCTTCGTGAAATACGTCTGGATGGGTAGCCACAAACTACACTCAAAGAAAGAGGGGAGAATGGCCACCGAGCCGGAGTCAGGCTGAATTGCGTGTTCGATCAGGCCCGGAACCTCAAGAGCTATGTCAATAGGGATCTCGTACTGCAGCAGAGTATCGTTCTGTTCAGGGTCTTTTCGGGGAATTTGGTGGTGATAGGTATCGTTCTCTTCTTGGGAAGGGGTTGAAGTGGTATATAAGTCCTCTAGGTCGGATGTCCCCGAGCTGGAGGAAGCTTCTTCAGTGTAAGTAGATGTTGGACAATTATGACCCATAACATCACTATTTGTACAGAACATGGTGTTGTTGTACAAATTAACTATGTGACAAAGGAAATTGCTCTTTTATCATTTGTAATTAGATTACAGGGATATATAAATGATAAAAGTTTATATGATTAGTCCGGATTGATAAGATATGAGACAATATCAATCCATGAAGGTTTAATCATTAAAACATCCCTAGTCGGAGTATTATCGAGATTGGACATCGATAATGCGGAATAGACTAGTATTGCACTTGTGCGTGTTATGGGAGCATAACTGCATAGTTCTCATATATTTAAGTATTGGATACTTATGCAAGTGTAATAGGAGGTTGTGTTTACCGATGGTACGGAAACAGCTTCGCTCTGGATAGACCCCTCAGAATCCCATTGGTAGTATGACTGTGTGTCTATGGGAGTCTGAATCAGGGTAGGTGTATTTGGTCTTAACCTGAGACTTGCACCGCTAATACTTGCGACAATCAATATACTTTGGTTTTGGTCGTCCAAGACTTTAACTGGTTCTGTGTACGCCTCTTCTGGGTATATTGAGAATCGTAGTGTATTGGGTGTGATATCGAGATGGAAGTATCACTCCAGTCATAGTGGAGATGATGATCACGTAGGATACGGAACTGGTGCTCTTATATGCTGCAGCTATCGGGATATTATGATTAGGTCATGTTTATCCGATTATAGAGACTAGTTACCAGAGATCCGATATGTGCTCCGTACGGGGCAGACACAATTTCAGCCCCAGGCCTAGCACGTAACATCTGATACTGGATCACAATACGTAATACTACGTATACTACGTCTGATATAGATTACATATTCCTTTAAGAATATTTATGGAGAATTGGGTAGGCACGGTGCTTTGCTAGAAGCCAACCATGTCTTGTAAATCGGTAAAAACGTAGTACTAGGTACGTACGTATTCGGATAGTCCGACGACCGGATTTACTGCCAATATATCAGGGGATCTCATGGGTCGCTTCCCGAAGATTCACCGATGACGTATGACTCGCACATTATTAATTTGGGATTAATTAATAGAGAGAGAAAATTAATCTGGGATTAATTACGGAGATATTTTATCTGGGATAAAATACTATTTAAAGAGAGAGAACGATTAATTTGGAATTAATCGATAAAATAATATATTCGATATATTATATGAAATTAGATTTCGACGCGGAATTAAATTTAGAATTTAATTCGGGCGAACGAGTTAATTTAGAATTAATTCGCTTGCGATGTGAATAGTAATTTTGCTAGACATAATTATTTAATTAAATTTTATTTAATTACGTCGCACCTGAAAATTCGTTAATTTGGAATTAGCGAACCCGAGCCCGGGAGTGTTTACGGGCCCACTCGCATTTCAAATTCAAGTGCGGCCCACAAGTCACATCAAGCGTCACATCGCAAGTCACTCACCTGTCACATCCACTTTTTGTGATGTGTGTCTTGTCACCTTTTTGGTGATGGAGGTGGTTGAGAGCAATTAATGCTCTTTTCCCTCCAAATTATTTTTGGAAAACATATACCAAAAAGGGCTTTGACTTTGGTAAGACTTGGTAATTGTTTTAAAAACAACCAACACAAATCTTCTCTATCTCTCTTCTCCTCCCATTTTCGGCCAAGGGCCAAAATTTTCTCAAATTTCTTGACAATGCCGAGAGATACAAGAAGCCATGGAAGAATTTGTGGCAAATTTTTCCAAGTGCTAGCACACTAAAGAGTCATCCAAAAGTGATAGGGAAACAAACCCTTAAGCATGGAATCTTTTCCCAAGCTTGGAGCTTGGCCGAAAATCATGGAGTACAAAAGGAGGCCATTGCCGAAACCAACAAAGAAGGAAGCTTGGAGCAGAATTTTTATTGTCATCGCATCGCAAAATCTGATCATTGTAAGTATGATTCCGCCATACTTCTTTATTGTATTCACATGATTTTCATTGCTTGAATGATCTTGGGACTATAATAGAAACCCAACAGAAGATTGAGGTTTTAGGGGCTTGGCCAATGATGATTCGACGTCAGACATTCCTGGCAATCGCAGTATTCAAGAATGGAAATTGGTGATCAGTTTTGGGGGTAAGGTAGACTCGAGTTCCGGGAACCTAGGCCTAAAGTCTCTAAATGTCATAGCAATGTCACACACATCAAGTTTCTTCCTAAAAACATCAAACCAAACACAAAACAAAGAAAACCCGAAACCCAAAAATCATATCCCACAAACACATCCTTCAACCAAGACATACATGCATCCTACATCACCTACACAGCCCAAAACGAACATTTACAATACAGAGCAAATGGATAAACATGCTAGAAAAATGAAGAACAGACAACAACAAATGCATAATCATTCGCAAGCAGCATATGATCACTGAGAGTTTCAGTAATTAAAAAGAGGGAAGTCGAATAGAAAACTTACGAGGTTCGAGGGGATGTATCGGCCGTTGATCTTGTCGGTCTTGAAGTTTGCTGGTATCAGGCAACGAAGAATGAGTCTCTTGCACTTTGGAAGTTCTGGTTTTCGTAAAAGAGAGACAAGTGTGTTGGTTCTTATTTTTGTAGACAGCTTGGGGAATTTTTGACCGTTGGATCAGAGTGAGGCTTCGGATGTGCACCGCGTGTCGCTTTCAGGCTCCATCTGCTTAGATTGTGATGAACGGTTAAGATTGGAAACTTTTCGGCTTCCTTTTGAACGGTCGATTGTCTTAGTTTTTGGCGGGAGGATCACTGATGCTCGACAAGTGTCGCATCCAGATTAAACCCTAGAGATGATTTGATGGGCATTTAAGAGGATATGATTGCTTACGATTTCCGAGGGGCGACTACCAGAAGGGTAAATGAGGTATTTGGTTCAAGTTAGAGAATCATTCGCAAGAACGTTGAAGTCCTCGATAACCGAGCAGTTTACTCTATGGCTCCCATAGCCGACCGCCCACTGGCTGGTTAGTACACTTCTGATTTTGTAGTTTCCGGTACCAACTCGTACACTCGTTGGAACTGAGAACTAGGGGACATATGTTAATGGTGTTTTCTGTAAGAACTATCTTGAACAGTACAACAATGGCAGAGATGAGATTTTCCCCTTTGGAGGAACAAATGCACATAAGGTATCAGTTGCTCCTCGGCCAGGCAGAGAGTCCGGACCCGGTTCCCCGAACCTGGCCGACCAGAGGTCACATCATGATGCAGATCCCAGAGATTGACAACATCAGAACCGAGACCGACCAATGTAGCCCGGTAGCTCGGTTCATTTCTACTTTTCCTCCCGGATCAGATAATGAGCTCGGATATTTTGGGACAGGCCCGGAGTGGCTTGGGTAGTTCGGCAGATTATTTGGCCGACCTCTTGACGACCGACATGTGATCAGGGTAGTTTGGACTTTTTCCTCTGGCAAACACCACTATTTGGAGTTCTTTACAGGCTGACACCATTATTATTGTGTGTGGCAGTGTATAAAATAAGGTGATGTGAAAAGCAGTCCGGTGGCAGGTTTGATTTCGGCGAGGCAGTCTTGGGGCAGAGAGCCCGCCAATCAGCCGAAGAATCACGTGGATGACGTCAGGGAAGTATGAGAATATTGTTGTAATTCTCTTAGTATATAAAGGAAAGTTAGTCTTATTTGTAAAGTGATAGCGAAAATTATAAAAAGGAACAACTACTTGTAAAAGAAACATAGACAAACAGCTCGGTTTCTTTAGACCATTCCTAAAAATTAGTCGGCCGAGCTCGGTTTGGAAATAAAAAGCAACAGCCCACTTTATGCCCGTGGACGTAGGCTGGATTTGCTCCGCCGAACCATATAAACCATTTATTGTCGATTTTATAGTTGTTTTATCTTTTTCCAAGTTTGTTTTTGATCCCCCATAACCAAACAAATTTACGATTGGAGGAGGATTATCCAGGGAGAATTATCCCGAAACTGTCCCTGAAACGAAAATTACCCGTCAACAATTCTTTCACAAAAATCTAGCCAATGACTATGAGAACAGAAGTGTAAATAAATTAAAGCATTTTAAAGTTTTAATATGGTAATTGACCAAGCTTAATGCTAATTGATTCAATAAATATTTAATAGAAAAGATTTAGAAAGAATTCACCATAATTAAAAATGACTGGTTGACTATAAGAAGTTGCTTTTAATATTAGCATCCAAGTCGTGTGTAACTTGGACACGTTAAATCTTTAATTTGACTTCACTTATAATCTGTCAATTTTAAACTACTACTACTAATAATAATAATAATAACTACTTTCACATTTAATATGAATCTTAATTAGTACCAAAGGCCAACTTATTATCCTAATTGCTTCAAGCATGTCCGTTATAATTTTGACTATCAAATACCTAATTTAGTGTGAGAAAAAATAACTGGTTACATTAAAAGATGTTATATATATATATAAACCACCATTTCCGGGCTTAAGTTAAGCAAGTAAAACCACCGGCTGTCTCAGTATAAGAAATGCACTCATTGAATTCGAATTCAGGACCTCAAGGTAATATCTCGAGTCCTACATCATCAAGCTAAGCCCCTTGAGAACGATTGTATCAATATATATATAAAACCAAGTCCGTAATCCAAGTCAATTCGCAAGGTTTTTCAAAAACTTTTTTTAGTGAAATATACAAGAAATACATACAAAATTATTACTAGTGTAATTATACTTGTGGATCATTGATGAATTGATTGGATTAGTAAACCGTAATGAAGTGAATTAACTTGGCACCAAAGAGAGGGTGGGTCTCATGTCAAGTGTTTCCTTTTTGTTGTTTCATGTGCAAGTTTTGGAAGAAGCATAAATTTTGAGTTGAATGCACAAAAACACATGCACTGAAACTTGATTTCTGGGCAAGAGTAGGCCTTATGCTTTTGGATATTAATAGTCACATGTAAGCTTCTTCTATTAAGCCGGAACTATGGGATATTTCTCCCTATTATAACAAAAGCTTCTTCTTAATAAATCAATATATTGATCTTTTGATGTTATTGTATTTATCTCGGTTAAATTTATGTATATATATATTTTTAATATGTTTATTGTCTATGTTGTTTGCACCTAAATTAATCAAGTCAAGCCCATTGCAAAGCCCAACCCACTTTGCAATAAATTCGGTCCAAATTCAAGGGAGTCAAGGATAATTATTATCACAAAGTTGGTTGTTTCAAAAATTAAACGTGTGTTGAGTTTCCTCGAACACGCATCAGTTATCTCCAAAAACAAATGCATAACGTGAAAGATAGTTAGTAGGAAATTGAGATACTCCAACAGAACTCAATCCAACAATAATTTTATTTCCAATAATCGAACCCTTTTAGAATTCATTTTTAGTAGTTTTAGTCTTTTATTAATTTTAACTTTCCTTTTGTAATAAACAAATTTTAATAATCAAAACATTCACTTTTTAATTTCCAATTGAAGTAGATTCAATATTTATTTATTTCCAATATCTTACTTTAATCTAATTATTTATTCATTTCATACTTTAGAAGACCCATTAGCAATCGTTTATTTTAGAAATCAGACATCATCAAAACCCGCTCCTCTAACACATCGGCGCACACAACTTTTTGTGGAGCCAACACGTGTCAACTTAAGTCTTGTTCCATGCTTCCGCTTGCTCGTTATCTAGTTACTATTTGTTACTTTTCGACAATCAAGTGTTAACTTTCTAGCCTCCTTAGGGAAAAAAAAATAGGAGTAAGACTACATATATTAGATCAATTGAGTCTAAATAAATTTCAAAGAGCTCTAATCAAGTAGTAGGATTATACACAGATAAAGCTTTAGCTTGTCTAAAATATACATACATACATACATACATATACATACATATAATTTAATCCAAGAAACTATATACATATATATATATATATACTGCTTTTATATCAATATCTACACTTTCAACATTCGTAGATAGTCATCAATAATTGACAGTGCAGATGAACGGTAACCGGAACCAAAGAGATTGTAATGATTCAAGTAATGATACAACATGTAAAGATCTCGCCTTTTTTCGAAGCCTGGTTGTTTGGGCATGACCTGGTATAAAACAAGCATGATAAGGATGCTTGCTGGGATAGATCAACCAAGTCAACTAAAACTAAAATGCAAATGCTCGTATGCTATGGATTGACAATTATCGTTTTACTCTGGAGGTGCAGAAACTGATTAAAAGTCATATTTATACCAATCTAGCCTTGTAAATGATCGTATGCTGTGCTAATAAGTGTGTTCATCCGTCCTTAATCTATCTGAATGAACCAACGATACCTGAAAATAAGAATTGTAGAACGATCCGCCAAAACCAGCACACCAAGACATTCCAAATTCTGCCTCATTATGTCCATCTGTAGAGGAAGACAATCAATAAGTACAGGGTAATCAGTGCTTTATGAGTTCAAGCTTCTAGTGATGCAATGAACGCCCCTAACTAATAAACCTAAGACAATCAACAGCCACAAACACATACACAAGCAGGCAAAGATGCATACCAACCCCCATCCCTTTACCACCCGATACAAGGCCAAGGGCGCATATATACTTGTTACAGATATATTCCATCTTTTTTCAGATTATGTTATTCCAACAGGTTCAGGACCCCTTTGGTCACCTAAGAAGCCATATCAACAGGACATTTAGCTACATCATTCTTAAAGGAGATTAAGTTGTTTGAGGTTATCTAGATTTTAACAGAGCCATGGGTTGAGGGTGGACAGCAAGGATTCAAATTATCTTCTAAGAATTGTAGAGTAGTGAAGACTGCTTCGGACTTACAGTAACAAGCTGGGTCAAGTATAACAGGCTCGCCATTTTTTTCGGAGCTGATATTCCCACTCCACAAATCTCCATGCAGTAAGCATGGCTCTATAACGACACCTTCAAAGAGAGGTGCCAAGTTCTTCATCAGTCTCTGTCCTGTTAACAATGTTTGGGATAAGCATCATTTTATTAAACAGTACGAATAGGGGTAGGAAAAGCTAATGACAAGAGAATTATGCCAAGAACACAATTACCTTTTTGGTAAATAGTTGAATCGCCGTATTGGTCTGATGCTAACTTAAGCTGGTAACCTAATCTATGCTCTGCATAAAACTCAATCCAATCTGATGTCCATGTGTTTATCTGCGGAGTACTAAAAGGGCCATGTAGATGAATTAGTTAGAAGTGAAGCAAGCCACTTTTCAAGTTTACTTACTGTCTTGAACTCCTTAAAAACAATATGGGACAAAATTTCACTGAAGATTAATGAAAACATTAACAATTGCATAAGAAAGATAATGAAAGTAATAAGCATGATCGTGGCCAAAGGATCGCACCTCCCGATGGTATTTTCAACATCAAAACCAAAACCTTTACTAGATTTCCCAGCTTTATGCATTTCAGCAAGCTTCCTCCCTAAAACCGACTGAGGAACAATAAACAGTTCAAATATCAGAAACAAATTGGAGTTTCCTATTATAAAGTTAACATAAAACTTCTCAGGCTCACCTGATCGCCTCTAGAAAAACCAAACTCAATGAATTCCATAATGATATATGATCCACCCGTTGGTAGGGCTCCAACCTGCAATGCTCGACAAGAAGTTACACTTAGATTCAGCCGCCATGTAAATTTGGTCAAGAGCAATCTTCTCCATAGTCCATATCAAAATAAGCTGAAACTTCCTAACCTTAAATGGCCTAGGTACGCGAATTGATCTTGTTTCATACATAGCACCAAGACCAAGAGCCTCTCCCTCAAACATAGATGGTCCAATACCCCTGATCCAGCATTTTAACATCATGATATCTTTAACTCCTTTCACAAGTAAAAAGTTATATATATCTTAAGCATATTATAGCTATGTTTGGTATTGCGATGAAAAAAATATGGTGGTTGATAAACGGTGAAATGTAATCTCATCTTTTACAAAACAGTTTTCAAAAGAAATCACAATAACTTAATCGCAGTTCTATCGTCTCATCACATGTCAAATCACAATACCAAACAAGGCCTACATTCATTACCTGTTAGTTTTAACAAAGAAAGAACCAGCATCAGTGTCATAACGACTAGCAAGATTAATGCAACCACCACCAATAGGACTAATATTTGTAATTCGGGTTGCCTTTCCTTCAGAAAGAATCCATTCACGGATAGGGTCATCACTCAATGCGGCCACTGTCATTTATCCAAAAACTTAAGCATCATCCATCCATTTAAACAGAAAAAACTCACAAACCCAAATCAATTATTAAGAATTCCTTTAAAACCCATTAATTAAGTACTACAATGGCCAAGTTAATTATCTAAAAAAACTATCGAAATCAGCTAAAGCAACACATTTTATGGACCATAAACTTTTTAAGAGTCACTTACTGGCAAATGGCCTGCGTTTAGTGAAGGAGATTCGAGAAGGAAGAGGAAGAAAAGAAGCGAAAGAGAGAAATCCCACGTGTGTTGTTGCCATTATCACACTCTCCCAGAGTCACAGTCACAGACAAGACACTTGGTGGTGGCTTTTGCCCTGTGTGTGGTGCTCGGTTTTCATTGGCCTGTTTTGAGACAACGTTATGCTGAGTCTGGACATTCGGTGCGTTTGCTGACACGGCTAAGTGTGCTCTTACTGAGTATAAAGTTTTCCTATCATCAGTTTTATTGCAACTTGCTTATTTTTTGTTTTTTTTTCTTTAAATTATATATTTATCAATACTATCAATATAAATATATAATTTATTTAAAAAAATTATCCAGTAATGAAATTATTTTTGGGTTGTAATGACTTTTTTTATGCTTTTAGTATTTTTGTATAAGTTTTTGTGTAATTTTGTTTTTGTATGAATATCATTACTCATAGTTTTAAGGTTATTGTTGTGCTCTCCTTATTTTGGAGGGTTTTAAATTATATATTTGACAAAATAAATAATAATTAATGAAAAAAGATTTGTCCTTAAATTTCCATGAGACACAAGATAGAATTGAATTTAGGTCTTTGTACTTTTTTTTTTAAATAAATTATAATTAGTGGTTATTGGATAATAATTTAAATATAATTAAATCTTAAATGTGTATGACTATTAAAGCACATGTGATATAAGATTATAAAAAAATTTAATACAACTTAATTCAATATTAAATATATGTTTGGTTCAAAGGAGGGGAGGGGAGGGGAGGAGAAAATTTTTAATTAGATATATGTTTGGTTCAAGAAGAAAAGAGAGAGATTTTAAAACTAATTTACTATTTTATCCTTATAACTTTTTATAAATTAAATTAAAACAATATAGACTTATATTATCTTTGAATTAAACAAAGAATAAAATTAAAATTAAAACTCTACATAATACGTGTTATTAAAAATAAAATTAAAACAAATATAAGAGAAGAGAATAAGAAGAATTGAATGGTGAAGCAAATATAAGAGAGATTTGTAATTATGACAATTTTAAATTTAATATATAAGTATGAATAATTTAGTCAATGTATTTAAAATTATAAATACCCTCCTGAGATTCTCTTTTTTTTTTTTAATAAATCACAAATTTTCAAATATACAACATGAAATCTATAAGATTATTTAATATTTTATAACACACCCAAAAATCTAACGTCTACTATCGATCAACTTTTCACTCAATAAAATCTTACGTGTACGGGAATTCGAACTCATCAACTCCCACCTTAGCAGAGTTATGAGATTCTCTACCTTAAATTTGCAAAATTCAGAATCCATCATTTGTTATATTATATTGATTTATTTGACTTGCCGCCAAAACTGACAACCCGCCTCAATCTGAACCGTCAGATATTAAAACCCCTTCAATCCAGTGGGCCCACGATAAATACAGACCGCAAAGAGCAAAGACCACCCAACCGTCATTTTCATTCAACAACAATAATCTTCTATCCAAACCGATTAGGATTCCTTTATTTTTATAATTTTATTTTTGTAAATTTCATTTGGGTATTTGTTACTTTTTCTTGTTATTAATTTTTATTTTTATTTTTTTGAATGCTCAAGAAGGGAGGAGTTTCATATGTTAGGATCAAGTATGAATATGATAACAACCGTGATAGGATTTGGGGTGAGTACAACTTTTATTGTGTTCATTTGTACAAGAATGATTTGTAAAAGGATTCGTGGGGTCGAGTCAAGGCCAATGCTTGAGATTGACTCACGAATTGATCTTGAACAGGTACCGTATATATATATATATAAATGTTTCTCTGTTTCTTGTTATGAATAGCTTACTTACCCAGCTTTTTATTCTGTTTTAAAATCATATTTTTACCCAATTCACGCTTAAATTTCACATGGGTTTGATTGTTATGGAACCCTGGAACTCGAAGCACCAATTTGTTATGATAATATATTTACTTGGGGTTTGTTTGTGGGTTTGGACCTTGAACAATTTGTCCTTTGCTGGCAGCCAGAGCATCGGATTAATGACCTTGAACCAGTGCTTGTTTCTGCAATCCCTACTATGAAGTTCAATCAAGAGACATTCAAATCCGTAGAAGATGCACTGTAAGTGTAGCCACCTACAGTAGCGTGTAATAATACATCGGGCGAAATTTGATTTTCACAAAATAGTCGATAAATAATATATTTTAATAAATTTTTAGATTTAGCGGGAGCTACTGCTCCTGCTCACCTACCACCGGCCACCTACTTTTACAAGATTGTTACTGTTCACTTTAATTAGTATGATTATCATCTATGTATATTGATAGCTAGGTTTATAAGCGGGAGGTGGTGTCACGAACCAATGGATAGAAATGGCTTGTAAAGAGAGTGTGTTGTTAATAAATCACTGATTAATCTCATATTTAGCTTGTTATCATGCGCACTTGCTAACATGTGTCTGACACTTGTCAATATCACAGCAGTCGTGCTAACGTGCGTCGGACACGTGTCATCATCTCACGCTGCCGACAATAAACATCACTGCTTACGTGTGCGTCGCGACGCGAACAACTTTACGTGTCGCAATGCCGAGCTAATAATTCGGAGGCTGGACACGTGTCATCATTGTATTGAATGAGTGGCGCGTCGCGACGCGCAAGCTATTTTGCGTCGCGACGTAAACACATTTGCAAAGTACTTTTGGGGTAGAACGTTGTGTAAATGAATATATATATACGCGAGCGCACGCCTGTATACGTCTGTTCCCAAATGCCTTTTTGATTAAGTTTGACATGTAGCTTTATGCAAATAGTTTAGAGATTGAGACTTTGTACATTTTGTTATGCAGATGCTCGATATGTCTGGGAGAGTACCAAGATAAAGAAGTACTGAGAATAATGCCCAAATGCGGACACAGCTTTCATCTGGCTTGCATTGATGTTTGGTTAAGAAAAAAGACTACATGTCCTGTCTGTCGATTACCATTACAAGACTCTCTTGAAAGCAAGCAAACGAGGCAAGCTGTACATAATCCTGAGGAATCAATCACTTATTCTAGACAGTTGCTGCTACCTGCTGGTGTTGGCCGTTCAGAGGGAGTAGTAACAATCAAGGGCACCTTCGCTCTGTTTCCTCCGGTTACCCGGAACATGTTTCTGGAGAATCAGAAACAAGGCATTGACAAAGCAATGAGAAGATTGCTCTGGCATTGAGCAAGTTTGTATCATTTTAGATTTCTTATAGATCTTTTTGTACATAGAACTGCAGTTCTTTTGTAACTGGCCAACTGACAGCATTTCTGTTCATTTGTTTTTTTTTGTAACCGGAGTGTCCGTGTCAGTTTATGCGTACCTCAACTAATCTCCAGGATCTATGTTACATGTCCTTAGAAATTTCCCAGCACAGATCAAGATAAGTCATTGGTTTTTTTACACCGGGGGCACGGCTCCAAGAAAATGATCCTAATGAGATTTGATATTAAACCTGAGAGGGAATAAACTATTCAAGTCTAGAATCAATTCCTGGACATAAAAACACTTATCACTGAGCCAAGAACATTATTTGCCCTTCTGTTCATTTGGTGTGACAAAATATATATATATATATATTTTAAAGGCATTTTACGTACCTCTTTGGGGATTTTGTTAGAAGGCCCAGTAGCCCACTAAGATAGATCGAACACCCAATCTTTCATTTGATAACTAGAAGACCAGATCCAATCAATGCTCAAAACTTTCTACAAATTGTAATACAACATTTTTTTCGGTCTAACTCAACAAATAAATGTCCTTAATTTGTTATAAAAATTGACCCATTAAGTTTTTCTAATGTCATAAATAATTCAACTCAAATTTTCTATCTATATTGACCAATGTTCAAATTTTCTGATCAAAATGCTCGTCTTCTCAAAAATCTCCAAAAAAAAAAAAACGTATAAGTTGTTTGCACGCAGCAAGGAGGCACTCTGAAGGTGGTGCCGTCCGAGGCTGGCGCCACCCTTTTATTAGTGTGAGTGAACATTAACTTATGTAATTATTAATTTTTAAGTATGGTTCTGTTAGTTTACGGGTCTTATTCAATTATTTCAGGACCTAACTATTGATGATTCGTTAATAGAAAACAAGTCTCTATAGAAACAATAGAGTCGTTCAGATTCTTTTATTCAATGTAATCAAAAATAATAATTATAAAAAAAATAAAAAGATAGAAAGTTGTTTTCTTAGTGAATGTTGATAGAAAATTTGAGTTGGGTTATTTATGATATTAGAACAAATAAATAGGTCATTACTAATAATTTTTTATTTATTAGATAATTTCCTTATAACATCATGGAATTATCGTTCCAAAATATTTGGAGCATATGTTTAGGTTTCAAAATGATGATTATAAAAAAAGCCACCAAATAATGGAATAATAAGGTTATAATATATGGTCAAAAAAATTATATTTATTTAGAAGCACTCTGATCAGTCATGAATAGAAGAAGAAGATTATTTCAACTCTCAATTTATTGGAATCATCGAACTATAGAAGATGAACTTTTGCTACCAAACGTGTATATATTACGTGACAAAAATAATTGAGTAAACCAAAAGGGAAACATATTGCTTCATTTTAACATAAAAATTAAATCAAATCAAACAAATTTTTTCCTCATTCGGTTACTGAATAATTTAATGCTGTTATGCTCTATAAAACGTTCTAAAAGAAAACGACCTAGAATTAGCATCATTTTATTTAAGATCCATATATCGTAAAACTCAATAAATTCAATGTTGATTGTTGAAACCTAACACAATTTTCATCCGAATTGAGACAGATTATAAAATGATATTTCAAATTAAACACATGATAGGGAGTACTGAATGCATTGGGTTCTTTAGATAATGAAGTTAAAAATTCACGCACAAAATAGGCAATTATTAGATGATTAAAGGAGGTTTAATATCTAATTGTCACAATCCAGCGGTAGATCCGGCCATAGTTTCAGTTCGGAACCGAAATCGAACCAGATGAAACTATAAGATTACGATTTTATCCGGTTTCGATTTCAAAATCAGAACCGAACCGAAATTCATTTCGATTTGGTTACGGTTTCACATAATTTGGAATATTAATCTTAAGGTTCGGTCTGGTTCCGTTTCAGTTCGGTTTGGAATCCGAACCAAACCATATTTTTTTCTTTTTTCTCCAAAAAAATACACCGACTGATAAACAAAATTCTGGTTTCCACCAGCAAAGGAATGGAAATATTGGGAATCTATGGCCATATGACGTGATTATAGTCATAATCCAATGGTTTTAATTTAATATTGTTGACGACTGTTTTTCGTTGCAAGGGCAATATGAGAAATTAATTTTTCGAACAAATCTCTCTCATCAGTGAATTTGTTTGGTTAATAGGGAACCAAAGCAAACTTAGCAAGCAGACAGATAAACACATAATTTACGTGGTTTGGCGGAGAGTGACTCCTACCTACGTCCACAGGAGAAATAAAGATATTTTATTACTGCTCGGGGTCAAGGCCGACCCGAGCTATAAATGGGGAAATGAACTCACAAAGTGATTAAACACATCGGGTCTTACACAAGCCCAGTACAATTCTCTCAAGTGGTCGGGTAACTGACCAACTATCTATCTTTATCTCTAGTTCTTGAGTTCTTGCTTTTACAAGTTGTGAAATGTAAAAATTGCTAACTCAAATTTCCAACCATTCATTAAATCTGAGACTTCAACCCCTTTATATAGGCTTCCAAATTCATTATTCCACCGCCACTGACGTCATCCCATGTCACAAGGTCATTATTACAGTTGCTACCACCTCCAACTTCCCTTAATATGACCAATCAGATTGGCATATTCTTCTACAACTGCACCGGCCTATGCGGCTCTACTCTGCCACTATCTTGCCACTACACCGACATATGACGACTGTCATGAGCTATTTCCAATGAGAACCACTGCTTTTCTTCTATCATCATTAACTTTCTTGAAGCACACATTCTCAAGTAGGACATACGTCACATGACTCCAATACTGGTCAGTCTGTGATCCCTTATTCGTTACTTGGGTCGGCATACAGAGGCAAATGATACTTGTCGAAGCTCTGCCCAACTCTCTCAACCAGGTTGGGTTGACACATAAGGACCTCATCGGGTCGGGCTCCACAAACTTTCAGAAAACCCTAAATCAACACCCTTCATGTGATCGGGTCAATATCCCAACTTACTTCATCCTTCGCGATGATCCTATTCTTGGGAGAACTCCTATGTATCACTAAGTCGGGTCTCTCTATCAAACCACATCTCTTTATTGGCTCTTGGGCCTTTGCCATATACTTTTGCCTAAGTACAAATATGTATCCTATCTCTCATTGGTATTTGAACATTCATCGGGGTAAAAAGTCATCATCAACAAATATCAAGTCAAATTTGATCGCGCAATTATCAATCAGTGTTTTTAAAAATCAGATTGATGATCGAACCGGTAATGTAAAAAAATTTATGGGTCATTGATTCGACATGTTAAACCGGAAAAATCAGATGACATCATAAATAATTTTAATAAATAAAAAAAATTAATTTTAATTTTTTGTTTAAAAAAATTAGGAACCGACAGGTTTGGTTCACCGATTTTTTAATATTCCGATTTTTAGGATTCAACCGAACCCAACTCATCATAGGTTTCCAATTCAATTGATTTAACCGGCCAATCCGATCCAATTTTTAAAATCATGCAACCCACCGATCTTAAGCTAAAACAAATTAACGTCCATAGGTAATAATATAATTGTTAGATATAACAATCGGATCCACGGATCAAAATTTATCAATTTCTAACTCAAATTCTTATTAATTTTTGAATGAAGAAAAAATCATGAGTTTTATAATACATGATTTCAAACTCCCATCAAAAGTCGGGAATTAATATAATTGTGTTCAAATTGGCGAGGAAACTAGCAACCAAAACAAAAGACAAAACCCAGGTTTGTGGAGCCCACGGGTAATTCCATAAACAAGTGCTAAATTCCAACGGTAACCTACAGTACACGCCACTCTTAATTAAACTAATTTTTTTCGCGCCGGATTTTAAAATTCGGAATCCAACGTTCGGAATCCGGTCATCATTTACAACCTGACAAAATGGGACCGCCTTTTCTCTGTCGTTTTGTCTCTGTAATTTGCATGGTCACTTCGCGTCTCTTTGATCGTACGTATTTAAACCGGCGGCGGCTCTCGAAGATGCGATTTGAGATACCGTCTGTTGTGGGATTATTTTATTGCAAGAGATTAGATCAACTGGGTTATAGTGACGATCCAACTAGTGAATTTAAATTATTTGCTAGA
>SKCR01027841.1:0-33887 GCA_019454045.1 Zanthoxylum bungeanum
ATTCTTTATAATATTTCACATGCTTAATCTTTGTTTGGGACATATTATAGAAACCAACACTTGGATGTCCACCTACCGGATCTAGAGTTGGATGAGATCCAATTGATCTTAGAGATCTACCTATTGATTATCATACAATTTGTTGGCCAAAGTCAAGATTGTGTGATATTTAACGGGATCCTAGCCCACTAGGGCACAGTTTCCCGAGTACTCGACAGAGGGTTAGAGGTCGACGACGAAAAATAGTGGAGGCAAGAATTGATTTGCAATATCGTTCAATTACTCGCCATACGCCCAAACAAATATCACTCGTCAAATAATTAAAGTATTAGTTGGACTAGTATTTAATGTTGTTTTAATATACAGTTGGACTGTATTATAGTTGATTATATATAATTGGATTATATTAATCAATATATTTGAATTAATTAATTTCAGTTTACAGTTGATTTTATAATTGGATTATAGTAATCAATGTAATTGAGGTTAATTAATTGGATTATATTTGATTATATAATCATTATAATATATATAGTACCACTAATCGTTGATTAAATAGTTGGACTATTGTAATCAAGATAAGATTGAAAAGTTGGAATTTAAATATAATATTGGATTAAAATATTTTAAATGATTTAAATTGGGATAAATAATAGGTTACTTTATTTGATAAAATAACTTATTATACCTTAAGCCCAAAATTAAGCAAAATAAGTAGAGCATAAAATCTTTGGAAGATTTATGTGATGATGACTTTAATGCTTAATTTATATACTTGTCATAAATCTAATTTTAGATTTAAGAAGTATTAAGTTGCAATTAATAATTCTTGGAGAATTAATTGACTATTCTAGAGGTGAAAAGTCAAAGTTTGCAATTGGGCATGTTGCACGAGGTGCACATCGTTTCAATATTCTAAAACCCAAGGCTTGTCCTAAGGTTTCTGAAATATTGAAAAGGATAATTGACATATCCCAAAGTGACTACCATTTGGATATGGCAGACACAAAGGAATTAAAGAAAGGGCAAGGCTCTGATTTTAAAATGTTTGTAAAAGTTATGTTCACTACTAGTATTGAAATTAGATTTTAAATACTTAGTGTGGTACATAAAATATATGTATTGATGTTCAGAATCTGCTTTGAGCAGGATACTGACTTCAGGCTGAGATTGTTCTGCGAATCGGAAACGGGACGAAAGTTGCTGTTTCGACCGTAGATACCTAAGTTTAGGAACTACCCTTCGGGTGTGTACTTAAATTAGGAACTGTTATAATGTAACTAGTTTGACTAGAGACATTTCTCTATATCAGTGTTTAATCCATTGTGGATAAACCTTTATATTCTAGAACACTAAGTGTTTCATTATATAAAGATGATACTGAGATAAACACATTAGATGTGAATAACAGAATTTATATTTTGAATAATTAAAATCTCAAAACATATAAAATGACAAATAAATAGCTCAAATTGATTTGATCAATAGAGACTTATTTGTGGCATTGTTGTCTGGGACACAATTAAACAAGATTCGTATATCCGTACTTTTGAAGAGTGGGTAATATGACTGATTTGACTATTCAAATAAAGTCTACGAATCTAGTTTGTTAGGTAAAGTACCTAAAACACTATTTACTTGGTAATAGTGAAAATGCCATCGATCTGTTAGCCCTATTCATGGTGAAGTTAGAGGGCCCATATCTAGCTAGGCTAGATGTGAACATGAATATTTCGTGACCTTAACGGATGTAACATCACGTTATGGTTATGTGCTTCTTTTGAAGAACACAGATCGGAAACTATTAGAGTTTCGACACGAAATAGATAAACAGATCGACTATAGTATTATACCGTCACGGTAAGACCGTAATGGAAAATACTTAAGCAGTAAGTTTCAAACATACATGAAAGAGTATAGTATTCTTTCAGATGAGTACTCCTCCCGAGACACGTCAGTTAGACGGTGTGTCCGAACGAAAACCAAATTTTGTTGGACATGATAAGGTTTATCACGAGTCGCTCTGAGCTATCATTTCCTTAAACAATGATATGTATTAACAGTGCAAAACTTATTTAGAATAAGGTTCCATATAAATCTGTTTGACAGATATCATATAGGATATGAACAGGAAAGAAACAGGGTTTCTCATTCCTAATAATTTGGGTATGCCGGGCATAACGTTTGGATGATACCAAACTAAGGACCCAAATTGGATAAGTGCCAATTATAGGTTATCCTAAGGGAAACCATAAGTATAGTTTATAAATCTCACATGAGAACAATATAATTGTAGCTCACCATGCGGTTTTCCTGAGAGGAATACCGATATGCAGTGGTAAGTGGGAGGATAGTGATACTCGATGAAAATCGAAGTAATACTGTTCAAGGCACGAAGTCCTTAATGGAACACACAAACAGTTCATCAATGATGAATCTGTACCATTAATCTTCGAATACACAAGAACCGCGTAGATCGGAGAGAATCAGGAAACAACCTGGGGTATGGGTTTCTGATGTAACCCCTTAAAGATGTAAATCTTATGGAGGTATACCATCTGACTACGATTTGAGGAAGTGATACGAGGTATCGACTCCCTATTATGGCAAAGTGCCATGATCTTGTGTATATAAGGAGGTTAGTGGGAGAGCACTGATAATGAAATTCCCATAAAGCAATTGTTGAAAGCTTGGCTTTCATAGATATTCTCCGTAGAATTATGGGGAGTAACAACCTTTATTCAAGGAATAAAGATCTACTGGGATAGATTTGGAGTTGTTAACACTCTCTTGGAAATTATACATTTAAAATGTACTTGATATGGTGTCTCATACGCTTTGAGCATATGGAGTCACAATCAGGACAATCCAATTGATAGTCACTGGATTGAAGTTAAGGACATCTGTTAGTATCTTAGAAAACTAAAGATGCTGTCTTAAACTATGGAGAATGAGAACTTGAAGTGACTGGGATCACTACCGCAAGTTTCCAAACAGTTAAATACTGCACTACTACAAAGTTTGAATAACGGGACAGTGAGCTGGAAATCTTCCGAGCAAGATACTGTTGCCGAATAAACAACAAATGCGGATTATTGCTGCAGCTGAGGCAGCAATAGAAGCCATTTGGGTCGATAATAAATCTAATTAGATTAGATATAGTTCTGTTAGCAGCTGAGCTAGGCGTCAGCACAAGGCTAAAGAATTAAAGGTCTCATCGACGATCCAGATATATACTTCTATATCATCTGATTCGTTCGGATCATACATCGTGGCGATGTGGTGATCGTATAAATCGCGTCAGACGATAATCATGCAAATTCACTGACGAAAACCTTTTTCTCAGCAATTTGAGCGAACCGTACATAGTTCGGGTGTTCGACACTTGAGTGACTGGCTATGTGCCAAGTGGGAGATTGTTGGATAACATGACCCATAGCGTCACTATTTGTACAGATCATAGTGTTGTTGTACAAATTCACTATGTGACAAGGAAATTGCACTCTCATCATTTGTGATTAGATCACCTTAGATATATAAATGAAGAGAGGTCCCTATGATTAGTTCCTGGATTGAGATGATATGAGACAGTATCAGTCCACGAAGGATTAATCATTAAATATCCCTAGCCGGAGTATTATTGAGACTGGACATCGATAATGCGGAATAGGCTAGTATTGCACTTGTGCGCGTTGTGAGGGCACAACGGCATAGTTCTCATATATTTGGGTATTGGATACTCATGCAAGTGCGATAGGAGGTTGTGTTTCACACGATGGTACGGGAAACAGCTTCGCTCTGGATAGACCCCTCGGAATCCCATTGGTATTATGACTATGTGTCTATGGGAGTCCGACATCAGGGTAGGTGTGTATGGTCTTAACCTGAGACTTGTACCGCTAATGCTTACGACAATCAGTATACTTTTGTTGAGGTCGTCTAGGACTCTAACCGTTCTATGTACGCCGACTGCTGAGTATATTGAGAATCGTAGAGTATTGGGTGTGATGTCAAGACGGAAGTATCACTCCAGTCATAGTGGAGATGATGTCACGCAGGATACCTTATTAGTGCTCTTAAGTGCTGGCCAGCCATCGGGATATTATGACAAGGTCATGTATATCCGATTATAGAGACTAGTTACCAGACATCCGATATGTGCTTCGGACGGGGCAGACACTTATCCAGCCCCAGCCCTAGCACGTGACTATCCGATACTGGGCCGATATACACGATACTACTGTATACTACGCCTGATACAGATCTATATATTCCTGTAAGAATATTTCCGGAGAATTGGGTAGGCATGGCGTTTTGTTAGAAGCTAACCTTGTCTTGTAAATCGGTAAAATGTAGTACTTGGTACTTACGTGTTCGGATAGTCCGACGACCGTATTTACTGCCAACATATTTGGGGATCTCATGGGTCGCTTCCCAATGATGCACCGATGATGTATGACTCGCACTCATTAATAATTTGGGATTATATAGAAGAGAGAGAAAATTAATCTTGGATTAATTACGGAGATATTTTATCTGGGATAAAATATCGTCTAAAGAGAGAAAATGATTGATTCAGAATTAATCGGGTAAATTAATATATTCGATATAATAAACGAAATTGGATTTCGGCGCGGAATTAAAATAGGATTTTAATTCGGGCAGCGGATTAGAAAATTTAGAATTAGAATTATTATTCGTTAGCGAGTGAACAGTGAATTCGCTAGGCGTAATCATTTAATTACGACGCGACGGAAAACTCGCTAATTAGGAATTAGCGAACCCGAGCCCAAGTGTGATGCGAGCGCATTCGCATTTCAAATTCGAGTGCGGCAACGCAAGTCACATCAAGCGTCAAATCATTCGTCACATCAAGCGTCAAATCATTCGTCACATCAAGCGTCAAATCAAATGTCACTTTGAGTGATGTGATTGATTGATGTGATCGATTGAATGAAAGATGTGACTTGATGTGAGTTAGTGGAGTGGTTGGAATGTTTGGTAAATGAATTGATTTTAGAAATCAATTAAATGATTTACACCATTTGACTTTTTGAAAATTAATTGGTAAATCATTAATATATTTTTGAAAATATATAAACCAAACATTTACACTTTCCTAAACCAACTAACACATAATCTTCATCTCTTTTCTCTCCCTAAAGCTCACGCACAGGCAGTGAACTGCCACTGCTTGGGCGAAAATGGTGAGCCAATTTTGAGGATTTTGTGGCAAAATCCAAGTGCTAGCACACTCCTAGGAGACATATGAAGGTGTTAGGGAAACTCACCCACGAGCCGGGAATCGTTCGACGCAAATTTCGTGGCTCAAATCTCAGCTCAAAACAGAAGACAGTGGACTGAAATTCTGCTGCAGTGGGCGTGAACCAGTGAGCAATCTTGGAGTTTTTGTTCGTCGAATTCGTCTCAACCGATCGATGTGAGTATTCCGCAACTCCTTTGATATGTATTCGCAATGTTTTTCATGCTTGTATGATCTTGGGACCTAGAATAAAACCAACAGCATCGCCGGCCCAGTTGTATCGCGACGTGAACCCATCAGGTCCAAATCCGGGGTTCTGCCTAGTTGCGCGTCGCGAGGCAAGCCTCATTGGCGTCACGACGTGAAGCAATTTCCAGAACCCAGATTTTTCAATTCTTTCATGATTAACCCCAAACCTCATTTCAACACAACCACAAGCAATTACAACATATATTTTTTCATCATACAATACTTCCAACATCCCAACATCACTAAAAATATTATCATCCTTACTTAATGCTTTAACTAGGATGAGATATCCAAAATTACCCAATCATTAGCTTCTAAATCAAACAACCATCAAAAATCAAATTTCTACTAATCAACAACATACTACCATCATCAAACCATTAAAACTCAAAGCATCCAAGTTTGGGTCATGCCTTGCTTACGTTAAGTCCAAGCCTTTCTTTCCTAATAGATTCCCCCAAGCTATTTCTTTTTCTTTCTAGGGTTGTTGGGTGATGGTTGGTTCTTAATTTTTCCTTAGAATTTGTAAAAGAAAAATTGAAATCACTCTCATTTTTTCCTTCTCTAGCACACGTTCAAGTGGAGAAAAATTTCTCTCATTTTTTGTCTTCTTTTCTTTTCACATTTCAAGAATTGTGAAGAGTTTTCTAGAGTTTTTGGACTATAATTGGGCTAAGAATTTTGGCCAAGCATAATTGCATTTTGATTAAGCCAACATCCCTTAATTATACTAGTGAGCCTTAGTTAAAATTAAACTTGGTTTAATGAGAAAAATGGGCACTCCTTTAATCTATACTTAGGCCCATTAGTTATCAATAAGCCCATTAGTCCCGAATTGAGTAAGGTCCGTGGGTTTCTAAGTCGTCTCAGAATTTTCCCCCTTACATTCCAATGTCACACTAATTGAACTTATGAAAAAAAATTGGGTCGTTACATTTATACCTTAAAAAAAACTTGTACAACTACTAGTTTTCGTCACAACCTTAACAATTATAAGTTTGATGTAGATATAAAAGGAATTTAGGGTCTCTTGTCAGAGCCTGACTTCAGAACCACCACTATAAGAAAATAAGAATTTATCGACTGATAATTCGATCGGTAAATAATATATTTCGGTTGGAATAATAAATTACCGAGCAAATTTTTATGTTGATAAATGTCTTGTCGGTACTAAAATACTGACCGAATATATTTCCGTCAGTGATTTTGCCGACCAATTACTAACCAAATAAATTTATTTTTTGTAAAACATACCGACGGATTACCGACAGAAAAAGATAAATAATCGGTCGTTAAATAAATGAATTTCGGTAGGTGAATAACTCAAAATATTACTGACCGACACAATATACGGTCAGTAAAAAAAATTTTATCGACTAATATATAGGTCGGTAATTCTGAATTTACCGACTATATAGTGTCGTCGGTAAGGTTTACATATTATAATATAATTACCGACTGAATAGTCGGTCAGTAATTATATTGGATTTTTTTTTTGATTTTTCTATTAAATTATTTTTTTTAAAATTAAAATTTAATATTATAAGTAAAAATTAATAAAAAAATATTATATAATTATAAATATAAAATAGTAATGTTACATTAATATATTGTATTACATTAACAATATACTACACCTCTAGGATTAGGAGGAAGAGAATGACCACGATGAGGCAATTGCATCTGTTGCTGCATCAACTGAAAATCTAGTCGAACCTGCTCTTGTATTTGCTACTACATATACTCTTGATGCTTCTGCATTTGCTCATGTATTTGCTCCTGCTATTGCGAAATATGCTCTTGTTTCTGCTTATGCTGCTGCAGCTGTTCTCTCAATGTAGTGATCTCTTCTTGCATTTCCACATGTTTAACCGATACAGTAGAAGATGAGGAACTACCCTCATACACATACTAGAAGCCAAGACCATAGACATGCTTCTTCCTCTCCCATTCGGCAATCTCATTAAATAATCGGTCTTCATCTATCGGCTCTCCAGTCTCCAACAACTGGTCCCGGATGTTGGATAATATGACCCATAGCGTCACTATTTGTACAGATCATGGTGTTGTTGTACAAATTAACTATGTGACAAGGAATTGCACTCTCATCGTTTGTGATTAGATCACCATAGATATATAAATGAAGAGAGGTCCATTGATTAGTTCCTGGATTGAGAATGATATGAGACAATATCAATCCACGAAGGATTAATCATTAAATATCCCTAGCCGGAGTATTATCGAGACAGGACATCGATAATGCGGAATAGGCTAGTATTGCACTTGTGCGCGTTTGAGGGCACAACGGCATAGTCTCATATATATAAGTATTGGATACTTATGCAAGTGCGATAGGAGGTTGTGTTTCACCGATGGTACGGGAAACAGCTTCGCTCTGGATAGACCCTTCGGAATCCCATTGGTATTATGACTATGTGTCTATGGGAGGCCGAAATCAAGGTAGGTGTGTATAGTCTTAACTTGAGACTTACATCGTTAATACTTACGATAATCGATAGACTTTGGTCTTGGTGGTACAAGGCTTTAACCGGTTCTGCGTACACCACTTCTGGGTTTATCAGAGAGTCATAGTGTATTGGGTGTGATGTCAAGACGGAAGTATCACTTCAGTCATATTGGAGATGATGTCACGCAGGATACGGAACTAGTGCTCTTGAGTGTTGCGCAACCAATCGAGATATTGTGACCAGGTCATGAATATCCGATTATAGAGACTATGTTACCAGATATCCGATATGTGCTTCGGACGGGGTAGACACTTATCCAGCCCCAGCCCTAGCACGTGACTATCCGATACTGGGCCGATACACACAATACAATGGTATACTACGCTTGATACAGATCTTAATATTCTTAGATGAATATGACCGGAGAATTTGGTAGACATCGTGCTTTGCTAGGAGCCGAACTTGTCTCGTAAATCGATAGAACGTAGTACTTGGTACGTACGTGATTCGGATACACCGACGACCGTATTTACTGCCAACGTATCCGGAGATCTCATGGGTCGCTTCCCAAATATTCACCGATGACGTATGACTCGCACTTTTAATTAATCTGGGATTAATTAGATGAGAGAGAAAATTAATCTGGGATTAATTGCGGAGATATTTTATCTGGGATAAATATCATTTAAAGAGAGAGAACGATTAATTTGGAATTAATCGATTAATTAATATTTTGATATATTAAAGGAAATTGGATTTCGACGCGGAATTGAAATTAGATTTTAATTCGGGCGAGCGGATTAATTTAGAATTAATTCGTTAGCGACGTGAATAGTGATTTCGCTAGGCGTAATCATTTAATTGCGACGCGACGGAAAATTCGTTAATTTGGAATTAGCGAACCCGAGCCCGAGATTATTTGCGAGCGCATTCGTATTTTGAATTCGAGTGCGGCACGTCAAATCAAGCGTCAAATCATTAGTCGCATCAAGCGTCAAATCACTTGTCACTTTGAGTGATGTGACTTGACAAGATTGATTGATGTGATTGATGGTGATTGATGGAAGTTGTTGAAGCATTAAATGCTTGACTTTTTCAAATGAAAAAGTGTATATGGTTTATTAATTTTTGAAATAAAATAAAACTAATACACATTTTTCTTTAGTCTCTCTCTCTCCTCACGTTGGAAGAAACTCTCTTCTCTCCCTCATCTTCACGCCATTTCTGGTTCTTCAAGTGAGGCAGTGAACTGCCGAAATAAAGAAACAAAATGGAGGGAAGCAAGTGCGTTTTGTGGCAAAACAAGAGTGCTAGCACACTCCGGGATCAATGCGAAGGTGATAGGGAAGTATACCCATGAGTCGGGAACCATTTCGGAAAGCTTGGAGCTTGATTTTGGTGACCAAAAACCGAACCAGTGGCTGTGTTTTACTGCTACTGCGTGAGCAGTCCATGAAGGGCAGTGATTTCGTTTTTGTTGCCCAATGCGTCTCTCAACCGCTCGATGTAAGTATTCCGCAACTTTGTCGTTGTATTCACTTGTGTTTCATGCTTGTATTTTGATCTTGGGAACCTTAGAAACTCTAACAATGGCATCTAGAGCTTGGGTTAAAAGCATGAAAAAGTTAGGGCTAAAATTTGGGCAAATTTGATTTTGAGCATGATAAATTAAATTGGATGGATTTGTATGCTTAATTGTGTTTGAATTGAAGATTGATTGGGTCAATTTCAAGAAAATGTGATTGGATCATTTTTCCCCCAAATAATCACCTTGGCCGAATTTGTTGATGATTAAATTGTCTTGGGATTTTTTTGATTTTTGACAATTGGATGTGTTGGAAATCATTTGGGATGATGATTTAATGTCGATTGTGGAATCAATTGGATTTAATTCGAATCGGATGTAAAATCCCCAAATTGCCAAGAATGATAATAAGCATGAAATTGGGTAAAATGAATTTGAGCATGTAATTATGAAATTGGATGATTAAGTATGTTTGAATATGTTTTAATTGATAATTGATTGGATCAATTTGATTAAAAATTGTTTGGAACAAATTTCCCCAATTTGGATATGTTGGCCGAATAGGTGTATGCCCTAAATGTCTTGGTATTTTGTTTTTTGATTCATTGGATGACTTGAAAACAATTGGGGATGTTGAATTAATGTTGATTTGGATTCAATTGGATTGGGTTTAAAGTTGGACATTAAAATCCCCTTTGGCCGAGACTTAAAGAAGCATGTATATGGGTTTGATTTTAATCAACATGTTGGACATGTGATGATGAAAATGAGCATGATTAATTGTGTGAATTGATGTTTTAGAAATGTTAATTTGGGTGATTAATCATGATATACACTTTAGGTAATTAAATTGCGAAATTGGATTTGTGTCATTTAATTAATTGGGCTAATTTTGGAAATTGAGCTTAAATTGTTGTAATTGGGCTTGTTGGGCTTTGTTGTACAAAGTTAGGTTTAGGCAAAATTGGTTGGATCCAATTGGGCCCAAAACCGCTTCCATAAAGCCCAAATGCGACTATTGGACCTTTAAAGTTTAATTGGGCCTAATGGGCCAAGATTGATTTCTAGGCTTATGGGTAACTCCCGGATTGGATTTTGGTTATTCGGTTTGACTCGAGTTGACCAAAAGTCCACGCCTTAAGAAATTAATTAAAAGCCCATTAGACTTTAATTAAATTAATATTGGATATTAATCGGTCTTTCAGACCCATAACGATTAAATTTGGAATTTAAGTCGTAAAGGTTTATTAATAAAGTGTGATATTTAATTTGGAATTAAATAGTGAATTAGAATTAAATACAAATTGAATTGGATTTAATTATGTAGTTTAATTTAATTCCGGAATTCGTACTTTAAGTACTTATTCGCAAAAACGAGTTTGACTCGAACAAAATCAAATCGTTGTTTGAACATTGGATGATCACATAATTATTAGATTAATTAATTTGATTAGATTGATTGATAGCATGCTTATGTGTGAATACATGGTTGTGATGCATGAATAATGTATATCGGATGGATATTAGATGGGTGGGGCAATTTTAGAAATTGTTGTAATAAATTCGATTTATTAAATTGGACCTGCGTGTCCAGCCTTATCACCTTCATTCTCTTTGTATTCTCTTCTCACCTATTCCCCTCCATGTAAATGAGGTTACTTTAGAAGTGTAGTGTAACGGGTAGAAGTAGTACAAGTGCTAGCTTGAGTGAGAAAGGGAGAGATTTGATCTAGGATCAATGTGTTAAGTATCGATCCGCATATCATTATTATTTATTTTCATACTCGCTTTATTATGTATTTAGAATGCATGTTTAAGGGTGTATGATGATGAGACCTTAACAAAGATAATTAAATTGGTAGCCAATTTGCACGCGAAAAACCCTTGTTAAATATCAAACGTTTATTTTCCTTCCATTGAGTGATTCTTACTCAAGATCCTAGATTGGCAGGGGTTGTTGGCCAAAGTCAAGCCCTTGTCCGTCGAAGATGTGTTTTAGTCACGAGGCTTTGTTCCATATCGGTGTCGTGTCCAAGTTGTGGTTTGTTGGCCAAAGTCAAGACCACTTCTTGTCCATTGACATTGACATTATCTCTATATCAGTGTTTAATCTGATGCGGATAAAACCTTTATATTCTAGAACACTAAGTGTTTCATTATATAAAGATGATACTGAGATAAACACATTAGATGTAAATAACAGAATTTATATTTTGAATATAATTAAAATCTCAAACATATAAAATGACAAATAAATAGCTCAAATTGATTTGATCAATAGAGACTTATTTGTGGCATTGTTGTATGGGACACAATTGAACAAGACTCGTATATCCACACTTTTGAAGAGTGGGTACTAGGACTGATTTGACTATTCAAATAAGGTCTGCGAATCTAGTTTATTAGGTAAAATACCTAAAATACTATTTACTTGGTAATAGTAAAAGGGCCACCGATCAGTTAGCCATATTCATGGTGAAGTAAGTGGGCCCATATCTACCTAGGCTAGATGTGAACATGAATATTTCGTGACCTTAACGGATGTGGCATCACGTTGTGGTTATGTGTTTCTTTTGAAGAACACAGATCGAAAACTTTTAGAGTTTCGACACGAAGTAGATAAACAGATCGGCTATAGTATTATACCGTCGCGGTAAGACCGTAGTGGAAAATACTTAAGCAGTAAGTTTCATACGTAAATGAAAGAGTACGGTATTCTTTCATATGAGGACTCCTCCCGTGACACGTCAGTTAGACGGTGTGTCCGAACTAAAACCGAATTTTGTTGGACATGATAAGGTTTATCACGAGTCGCTCTGAGCTATTATTTCCTTCAATAGGATATGTATTAATAGTGCAAAACTTATTTAGAATAAGGTTCCATGTAAATCTGTTTGACAGATATCATATCGGATATGAACAGGAAGAAACGGGGTTCTCATTCCTGATAATTTGGGTATGCCAGGCATAACGTTTGGATGATACCAAACTAAAAGACCCAAATTGGATAAGTGCCAATATAGGTTATCCTAAGGGAAACCTTAAGTATAGTACTTATAAATCTCACATGAGAACAATGTGATTGTTGCTCACCATGCGGTTTTCCTAAGAGGAATACCGATATGCAGTGGTCAGTGGGAGGATAGTGATACTCGATGAAAATCGGAGTAATACTGTTCAAGGCACGAAGTCCTTAATGGAACACAAACAGTTCATCAATGATGAATCTATACCATTAATCTTCGAATACACAAGAACAGGGTAGATCGGATAGAGTCAGAAAACAACCTAGGGTATGGGTTTCTGATCTAACCTCATAAAGATGTCAATCTTATGAGGGTATACCATCCGACTACGTTTTGAGGAAGTGATACGAGGTATCGACTCCCTATTTTGGCAAAGTGCCATGAGTCCAAATTTGATTCCATGTATAACAACTATTTTGGATACTAGTTGTTGTACCACAAGGCATTGTGCCTATTGGTGCATTAAACGTCTTCAAGGAAGACATACATGGAAGGCAACATACCAACTTACAAAGCTGGGCTTTTGATGGAAAGGTATCGTTATCAACATTGTATTAATAACGGTTCAACCTTTTACCTATTTCCATGGTAAATCCATTTTGAAGATGCTTGTTGATAACTGCGTATTTCATTTATGAAATGTGTCAGTTACAGATCAAAATCGCTTTCCTGCTAAGGAAACCTTTTGGAGGATGATTAGAACATCCTGACGATTTTGTATAACTGCAAACAAGGTTTGCGGGTTATTCGATCCATGTTTGGATTAATGCAAGCATAAGGTTCTTAGAACTGTCGTTTTGAAATAATCATAATGGTTTATGATTTGACTCAAAACGAAATAATTCTTGTGTATATAAGGAGGTTAGTGGGAGAGCGCACTGACAGTGAAATTCCCATAAAGCTATTGTTGAAAGCTTGGCTTTCAATAGAAATTCTCCGTAGAATTCTGGGGAGTAACAACCTTTATTCAAGGAATAAAGATCTACTGGGATAGATTTGGAGTTGTTAACACTCTCTGGGAAATTGTACATTTAAAATGTACTTGATTTGGTGTCTCATACGCTTCGAGCATATAGAGTCACGATCAGGTCAATCCAAGTGATAGTCACTGGATTGAAATTAAGAACATCTGTTAGTATCTCAGAGAACTAAAGATGCTATCTTAAACTATGGAGAAGGAGAACTTGAAGTGACTGGGATCACTGCTGCAAGTTTCCAAACAGTTAAATATTGTGGTACTATAAAGTTTGAATAACGGGACAGTGAGCTGGAAATCTTCCAAGCAAGATAACTGTTGCCGAATAAACAACAAATGCGGATTATTGCTGCAGCTGAGGCAGCAATATAAGCCATTTGGATCAATAATAAATCTAATTAGATTAGATATAGTTATGTTAGCAGCTGAGCTAGGCGTCAGCACAGGCTAAGGAATTAAAGGTCTCATCGACGATCCAGATATATACTTCTATATCATCTGATTCGTTCGGATCATACATCGTGGCGATGTGATGATGGTATAAATCGCGTCAAATGATAATCAAACAAATCCACTGACGAAACCCTTTCCTCAGCAATTTGAGCGAACCGTACATAGTTCGGGTGTGGGACACTTGAGTGACTGGCTATGTGCCAAGTGGGAGATTGTTGGATAATATGACCCATAGCGTCACTATTTGTACAGATCATGGTGTTGTTGTACAAATTAACTATGTGACAAGGAAATTGCACTCTCATCGTTTGTGATTTGATCACCATAGATATATAAATGAAGAGAGGTCCATATGATTAGTTCCTGGATTGAGAATGATATGAGACAGTATCAATCCACGAAGGATTAATCATTAAATATCCCTAGCCGGAGTATTATCGAGACAGGACATCGATAATGCGGAATAGGCTAGTATTGCACTTGTGCGCGTTGTGAGGGCACAACAGCATAGTTCTCATATATATAAGTATTGGATACTTATGCAAGTGCGATAGGAGGTTGTGTTTCACCGATGGTACTGGAAACAGCTTCGCTCTGGATAGACCCCTCGGAATCCCATTGGTATTATGACTATGTGTCTATGGGAGGCCGAAATCAAGGTAGGTGTGTATAGTCTTAACTTGAGACTTACATCGCTAATACTTACGATAATCGATAGACTTTGGTCTTGGTGGTACAGGGCTTTAACCGGTTCTGCGTACACCACTTCTGGGTTTATCAGAGAGTCGTAGTGTATTGGGTGTGATGTCAAGACGGAAGTATCACTTCAGTCATATTGAGATGATGTCACGCAGGATACGGTACTAGTGCTCTTGAGTCTTGCGCAACCAATCGAGATATTGTGACCAGGTCATAAATATCCGATTATAGAGACTATGTTACCAGATATCCGATATGTGCTTCGGACGGGGTAGACACTTATCCAGCCCTAGCCCTAGCACGTGACTATCCGATACTGGGCCGATACACACAATACAATGGTATATTACGCTTGATACAGATCTTAATATTCTTAGATGAATATGACCGGAGAATTTGGTAGACATCGTGCTTTGCTAGGAGCCGAACTTGTCTCGTAAATCGGTAGAACGTAGTATTTACTGCCAACGTATCCGGAGATCTCATGGGTCGCTTCCCAAAGATTCACCGATGACGTATGACTCGCACTTTTAATTAATCTGGGATTAATTAGATGAGAGAGAAAATTAATCTGGGATTAATTGCGGAGATATTTTATCTGGGATAAAATATCATTTAAAGAGAGAGAACGATTAATTTGGAATTAATCGATTAATTAATATATTTGATATATTAAAGGAATTGGATTTCGACGCGGAATTGAAATTGATTTTAATTCGGGCGAGCGGATTAATTTAGAATTAATTCGTTAGCGACGTGAATAGTGATTTCGCTAGGCGTAATCATTTAATTGCGACGCGACGGAAAATTCGTTAATTTGAATTAGCGAACCCGAGCCTGAGATTATTTGCGAGCGCATTCGTATTTCGAATTCGAGTGCGGCACGTCAAATCAAGCGTCAAATCATTAGTCGCATCAAGCATCAAATCACTTGTCACTTTGAGTGATGTGACTTGACAAGATTGATTGGTGTGATTGATGGTGATTGATGGAAGTTGTTGAAGCATTAAATGCTTGACTTTTTCAAATGAAAAAGTGTATATGGTTTATTAATTTTTGAAATAAAATAAAACTAATACACATTTTTCTTTAGTCTCTCTCTCTCCTCACGTTGGAAGAAACTCTTCTTCTCCCTCATCTTCACGCCATTTCTGGTTCTTCAAGTGAGGCAGTGAACTGCCGAAATAAAGAAACAAAATGGAGGGAAGCAAGTGCGGTTTGTGGCAAAACAAGAGTGCTAGCACACTCCGGGATCAATGCGAAGGTGATAGGGAAGTATACCCATGAGTCGGGAACCATTTCGGAAAGCTTGGAGCTTGATTTTGGTGACCAAAAACCGAACCAGTGGCTGTGTTTTACTGCTACTGGTGAGCAGTCCATGAAGGGCAGTGATTTCTTTTTTGTTGCCCAATGCGTCTCTCAACCGCTCGATGTAAGTATTCCGCAACTTTGTCGTTGTATTCACTTATGTTTCATGCTTGTATTTTGATCTTGGGAACCTTAGAAACTCTAACACCGGACAGCTATATAGCGATCCTATGACAAATCTGAGAAATATTAGACCGTAATATAAATTTTTTCAAGTTATACAAGTAAAAAAAATACACCTGAACATAAACATATTTATCCTTACATTCACGTCCTAATATCACTGATTGACGAACATGTGTCTGGTATATTTATCCTTTAAAGGCATTGAGCTGACGACCCAGTTGTTTCTCCTATCCTTTGCAAATAATATAATAGTAATTAACTATAAAAAATGAATAAGTATTAACTATAAAAAAAATTGAATAATTAATTCAAAGAAATATTTATTACTTGGAATTTATATACTTACAAGATGGCGACCATGGCCGTAATGCGATCTTGTGCCTCCCGTATGTCTGACCATTTATGTTCCTTCGATGGTGGATAGTCGTCGGTTACGGGAGGTCGCTACCGAACGTATACAAAATTTAGGAGATTCTCAATATTGATTCAAATGATTGTATATGAAACATGGTTTCTTCATTTTTCTGCTTATTCTCATTCAATAAATATTTGTATTGAATGGCTGCCTTCTACTCCCATACAATAAACATCATGGCATTAATTGTCTCATTTTACCAAAATTATTTTTGCAAAATAATTGAATTAACTTATAAATATTATATTTTAAGTATAAATCTTTTATATTAAATAATTAATTAAAATTTCTAAATAGCTTAAACTCTTTAGATATAATTTCTCAGTCTCTGATGGACCATATATTCCTACAAAATCTGGAACCATCTGTTCCTCAAAAATCTGAAGCATCTTGCGTGCATAAATGTCAGATTGCTCAATCTGCCCACTGAAAATGAAAACAAGAAAAAAAAAGATAAAACATAAAATAATAATAATAATAATATGAAACTTACTATGGCCCACGTAGAGTGAGCTGATGACGTTTTCCTGACCCAGCACTGAATGTCGTTGATGCCAAAGTGCTGGCATTACCTGTGACATCCATCTCAGTTAGGTGATACGATGTCATCGGATCATGTGCATGTGGAATCTGATAAGGATCCGATATCGGAGTCCAAGGCTGGTGCGAGCTGGTACCGGCCTCACTATCATGGGTCCCAATAAACCTAACAAATGTCGATCTACCCTTACGGAGAGGACCTCTATTGGTACCTCTGGCTATATATGTAAGAATATAATCAGAAAAAGAATGCATAAATTAATTTTAATCAAAGTAACTATCCAATAACATTAATGTTATTACAATAGTTCATCAAATAAATCTTTCGACTTTTTTTATCTTAACATTAAGTTTAATTGAAGTAAACTTCAAACAAATCGAGATTATGGCCGATCAAATTTTTTATATGTTTTTTCTCAATATGCATCACATCGAGATTATGCCTGATCAAATTAAAACTCCAGTATGGTAAATTCTAGAAGATGCTTATTTTCTTCCACCCAAAATGCTTATATGTTAGACCGTTATTAATCTCATCAACATCAAGTTCAGTAAAATTTCTCAACCTTAGCTCATCAATCTATTTTAAGATTTCTTCACTTGTCCTAATTGGTGGTGGTGTTGAGTATTATGTAGTATTCTTAAGGAAATGAGTTCTGTTGCGTCTGAACTGATGATTAGGCCGAAGAAACTTACGGTGATTATCAAACCATTAAGTATTTCGATTACTTGGGAGCGAGATTGCATGTGTGTTCTCTATACATTAAGGACAAGCCAATTTTCTAGATGTAGTCTAGCTTGACAGCATCAAGTAAGCGGGAAAATCACTAATTGTCCACATCAGTACAGCTCTCAAGTTGAAGTTTTACTTTCTCGATGCATCATATGTCTGTACACCTACATCCCACAATAGTTGTAGTTCTGCTATCAAAGGCTGAAGGTAAACATATATATTATGTTTCGAATTCTGAGGCCTTTGAATAATTAATGGTAAGAATATATACTGCCTTTTCATGCACATGCAAGGTGGCAAATTATACGTAGTGACTATGACTGGCCATACAGAATATTATTGTCCCGATTGGCTTAAAGGTTGAAAACCATCAGTGTTTAACCCCAATCTAATATTACGGCTTTCACATGCAAATGAAGCATGAGCGCAGCTAAAATGCTTCCATACCTCTAAGTCAGATGGATGACACATAACACATTCTTCTAGTTTAAGATCATTGTGCCGTTTCATTTGCTCGGCTGTTACCACTAAATCGTATAGTCATTGCAACCTTGGGGTCAAAGGAAAATAATACATCTTCTTATATGACACATTCTTGTGTTTAACTGATCCTCTTATATTCTTAAATTTGGGTTGAAAATAGAATTTAAACATTGTCAATGCAACATCATCACCCCAGTATATCATGCAATCATTATTACAACAATCAATTTTTCAATAGACAGTTCAAGGCCCTAAATTAACTTTTTCGTACTGTCAAAGTTATCCACCATCGTATTGTCTCCTAGTAACACTTCTCTAATGAATTGTACCCAATCATCAAATGCCTTCTCTGGCTGATGTTGCTCAGATTTCATATTCAAACATCAATCTATCGCTGACAACTGCGAAAATTTTTCACACCCCGACCAAAACTATGTATCTAAAGAATTCAACATCTTATAAAAATTTTATGCAGAAGGATTAAATGATTCCTTTAAATTATCTATCTGAGAACTAGAGCCAACTACATCAAAAAACTTATGATCATCATTAACAAAGCTAGGGCTAGCAGCATAATAAACCATTTGGTGATATGGATTTATGGATTTTGTTTCCATCATCGTTGATGTGTTGTATATGAATTGCTCGGCCACACTACTTGTAAGAGTTTCCCCATACATAATAATCTGAAACAAATCCATTTTTTCACCAGATGTAACTGAACTTCATCAAATTCTCTAAACTTCCGAAGATGACACACTTTGCAAGGGCCTCTTATCTTACTGCCTTGTATATATGCCGACTGACCACTAGCATATTCAACAAATTCTAGTATCCCGTTCATAAATTCCATGTTAAGTGTGCCATCATTATTAAGCCTCGCATACATCCACCCACCATTTGAATTCATTTTTGTTATGTTATAATTAAAATGGAAGAAAATTTTCAATTCACCCTGTTACAGAAATAAACATATCAAATTATAATATATACTTCAAAATAATCATCAACACAATTATAATAGAAGTTCCTAATTAAATTGATTTTCTTACCTAAATACAACCACACCCAAATAAAATCACTAAATAATAAAGTTCATTATTAATTTGATACAAACATAATATACATTTGTTAATTAATATGGTAGCAAGAAAAAAAACTTACCAAAACTGAAGCAGAAGTGGGCATAAATCTGGAAATGGAGAAGAAAGTAAGCAATGAGGTAGGGGAAGATGAAAGTTTGTTTTTATATTGTAGAAATTTATCGACTAAAATATTGGGTCGGTATATTACCGATCGAATATGAATGTCGGTCGGTACAACGTTCATTTTGGCCCATATCTTGGGGCTCAACTGTTGTTAGATGCCTAATATTATCGTTTCACTTGTTATTGGTCGGTAATTATCGACTTTTACCGAGTGATATGTCATTTGTCGGTAAATTTGACATAATATCGGCCTATATAGTCAGTTGGTAAAATGAATTTGTTTACCGACTAAAAATACGGTCGGTATGACGTCAGTAAAAGCTTGGAGATATTTGGTACGTTTTTTTCTGATGGTATACCGACAGATTAGTCTCTCGATAATATATCGGTCGGAAAATAATCGGTAATATTTCGGCCGAAATTCCATCGGTATTTAACAGTTTTCTTTGACATAATATTTTCGGTCGGTAATATCGATCGATAATCCAATATTTTCTTATAGTGCTCCTGCTAGACTTTGACTCTGGAAGTCCCTCATCGGAGTCTAAGCCTAACTTCAAAATCCCCTTATTGGTGTCTGACTCCATAGCCTCTCGTCAGAGTCTGAGTCTAACTTCATGACCCTCCATTTGGATCTCCCAACAGAACGTCCACTTCAGTCTCACCTCTTTAAAAGGAAAATAGAAGTCACACGAAGAATGAGCCCGGAATATCAGCACCTTAATTATGTGAATATATAAGGAATCAGAAAACCAAATGAAATACTTTCCATTTTTGAGGCTGATTGACCACCCAGAATGGGAAAATCCTGAGATTCTTGTGATTGGACTAGTTAATTAGGAAAGTGAACGTTGTCAATTTGAGTTTTCCTTATAATGAAATGTTATAAATAATGGAAGAATCCCTAGAGAAGGGGATCGATCTTTTGACTGACTGAGAAATAAGAGAGTACTTTTTGTCTGTTACACTTGATTACTTAGTCTTATTGTTTGTGAGATTTCTTGCACAAATAATTGGTGCCATCTGTGGGGATTGATCTTCGTTTTTTTACAAAGAACGACCGAAACAAAAAGTCATGTACACTATTAATTCATCACATCTAGGTTACGCGATCTAAAAATATAAGAAAGATGGCCCCAAGAAACAAGGAATCCAAAATCTCTACTTCAGCTGCTCACCAGGAGGAAGAAGTATCCAATCATCTGATGCCTACAATGGATATCTCGGTGATAAGGAATGTGATGATGAAGCAAATGAAGGAACAAATACAGGCCATGAAGAAATAGTTCCAAGAACAGGTGCAGGTCATGCAAATAAATAATCAAATGCCGAAAGCCTAGATTCAGGGAGCCGCTCCATGGCATGACTGTTGGTTTCTAAAGTTTTCCCAAGATCATTCAAGCATAAAAGATGTGAATACAATAAAGAAGTATGGCGGAATCATACTTACAAAGATCGGATGGTTGAAGACGATGAACACAAAAATTCTTCCAAGTATTCTGCCAAGGTGCTCCTTTTGTTGAAGAGTTGAATCCAAGCTCCAAGCTTTGTGTTGATTCCAAGCTCAAAGATGGGTTTCCCTAACACCTTGAATGATCCTTGGTAATAGCTTTCCAAAAAGCAAAACCAATTTTGGAGCAAAAAATGGCATTAATTGCCCACAACCACCACCATTATGAATAGTGACTAGTTGTCAATCACCAAAAGGTGACTTGACATCCATCACGAAAGTGACATGCGATGTGACTTGTGGCCGCACTTGATTCAAAATCGGAGTGGCCTCGCAAACACATTTTGGGCTCGGGTTCGTTAATTTCGAATTAACGAATTTTCCGTTGCGATGTAATTAAATCAAATTTAATAAAATAATAATGCCAAGCAAAATTACTATTCACGTCGCCAGCGAATTAATTCTAAATTAATTCGTTATCCCGAATTAAAATCCAATTTTAATTCTGTGTGGAAATCTAATTTCGTTTAATATATCAAATATATTTTTTATCGATTAATTCCAAATTAATCGTTATCTCTCTTCAAATAGTATTTTATCCCAGATAACATCTGTCCGTAATTAATCCCAGATTAATTAAGTTCGAATCATTCGTCATCGATGAATCTTCAGGAAGTGACCCATGAGATCCCTGGATATGTTGGCAGTAAATACGGTCGTCGGACTATACGAACACGTACGTACCTTGTACTATATTTTTACAAATTTACGAGACATGGTTGGCTTCTAGCAAATCATCGTGCCTACCCAATTCTCCAAAAAAATTCTTAATGGAATATATAATCTATATCAGGCGTAGTATACGTAGTATTACGTATTGCGATCCAGTATCGGATGTCACATGCAAGGCCTGAGGTTGGAATAGTGTCTGTCCCGTACGAAACATATATCGGATTACAAGCAACTAGTCTCTTTAAATTGGATAATCATGACCTTGTCATATTATCCCGATGGTTGCAACCATTTATAGTACCAGTTCTGTATCCCTGCGTGATCATCATCTCCATATGACTGAAGTGATACTTCCATCTTGACATCACACCCAATATACTACGATTCTCAATAAACCCAGAAGAGGCGTACACAGAACATGTTAAAGTCTTGGACGACCAAAACCAAAACGTATTGATTGTCGCAAGTACTAGCGATGTAAGTCTCAGGTTAAGACCAAATACACCTACCCTGATGCGGATTCCCATAGACACATAGTCATACTACCAATGGGATTCCGCGGGGTCTATCCAGAGCGAAGCTGTTTCCGTACCATCGGTAAACACAACCTCCTATCACACTTGTATAAGTATCCAATACTTAAATATATGAGAACTATGCTGTTACGCTTCCATAACATGCACAAGTGCAATTCTAGTCTATTCTACATTATTGATGTCCAGTCTCGATAATACTACGACTAGGGATATGTAATGATTAAACCTTTATGGATTGATACTGTCTCATATCTTATAATCTGGAACTAATCATAAGGACTTTTATCATTTATATATTTAAGTAATCAAATTACAAAATGATAAAATGGAATTTCCATTGTTACATAATTAATTTGTACAAAAAAACCACAATGTCTTTTACAAATAGTGACGCTATGGGTCATAATTGTCTAACAATCTCCCACTTGGCCTATAGCCAGTCACTCAAGCATCTAATACCTGAACTATGTACATGTCGCTCAAACATTTGCTGAGGAATAACTTTCGTCAGCGGATCTGCAATGTTGTCCTCTGATGCGACATTCTCGATCTTCACATCGCCACGATGTATGATCTCATGAATCAGATGGAAACATCGAAGAACATGCTAGGATCATTGATGAGACTGCGGTTCCTTAGCCTGCGCTATAGCCCAGTTATTGTCACAATACAATGGAATGGGCTCAGCTGCTAACGGAACTACTCCTAATCCAATTAGGCATTTTCGGATCCAAAGGGCCTCTTTTGCTGCTTCATTAGCAGCAATATACTCTGCTTCTGTTGTTGAATCGGCAACAGTCTCTTGCTTGGAAGATTTCCAGCTTACTGCTCCGTTATTCAAAAAAAATATGTACCGTATTGTGACTTGCAGTCGTCTTTATTGTTGGTTTCTATGATTAGTCCCAAGATCATAATGAACAAAGAAATGCGAATGAATAACGAAGAAGAGTGGCGTAAACACACTTACATCGATCGGTTTAAGGATGCGTTGATCAACAAAGTTTTTTCCTCCAAGCAGTCCAAGAATTCGGCCAAGGCAGTCCACAATGCTCCAAGCTTTGTTTTGTCTTTCCAAGCTCTTGAATAGGTTTCCCTAATCACCTTGTATGATCCCTTGAAGAGTGCTAGCTCAATGGAAGATTTTACAACAAAATCCTTTGTATTTCCTTCAATGAGACTCACGCCAAAATGAAAGAAAATGAAAGAGAAAAACAGTTCACTGATTTCGGCCAAGAGAGAAACAAAGTGAAGTTGTGTATTTGATTTCTTAAATCAATAATAATTGTTTCAAAAACAATAATAAAAGATATACCAAATATTGGTTGGTATATGTCTTTCACCTTAATTTGACTTGGAGTGTTTTTCACACTTTAACCAACTCACCTAAACCCATCAAGCTAAAATGAATAAGTTGACTGGTGATGTGATGGTTGATGTTACATGTGGGCCCCTCTCAATTCCGAATGTGTGTGGGCCCGCAAACACTCCCTGGCTCGGGTTCGTTAATTCCGAATTAACGAACTTCCGTCGTGACGTAATCAAATCGAATTTAATTAAATAATTAAGCCTAGTAAAATTACTATTCACATCGCTTACGAATTAATTCTAAATTAACTCGTTTGCTCGAATTAAAATCTAATTTTAATTCCTCATCGAAATCTAATTTCGAATAATATATCGAATATATTATTTTAATGATTAATTCCAAAATAATCTTTCTCTCTCTTCAAATAGTACTTTATCCAAGATAAAGTCTTTCCGCAGTTAATCCCAGATAAATTTAGCTCGAATCATACGTCATCGGTGAATCTTCAGGAAGCAACCCAAGAGATCCCTGGATATGTTGGCAGTCAATACGGTCATCGGACTATATGAACACGTACGTACCTCGTACTACGTTTTTACCGATTTACGAGACAAGGTTGGCTTCTAGCAAAGCGCCATGCCTACCCAATTCTCTAGAAATATTCTTACTGGAATATATGATATGTATCAGGCGTAGTATATTGTAGTATTGTGTATTACGATCCAGTATCGGATGTCACGTGCAAGGCCTGGGGTTGGAATAGTGTCTGCCCCGTACGAAGAACATATCGGATATCAAGTAACTAGTCTCATTGAATCGGATAATCATGACCTTGTCATATTATCCCGATGGTTGCAACACAATAGAGAACCAATTCTGAATCCATGCGTGATCATCATCTCCATATGTCTGAAGTGATACTTTCGTCTTGACATCACATCCAATACACTACGATTCTCAATAAAACCAGAAGAGACGTACACAGAACCTGTTCAAGCCCTGGACGACCAATACCAAAGTTTACTGATTGTCGCAAGTACTAGCGATGCAAGTCTCAGGTTAAGACCAAATACACCTACCATGAAGCGGACTACGATAGACACATATACATACACCAATGGGATTCTGCGCGGTCTATCCAGAGCGAAGCTGTTTTCCGTACCATCGGTAAAACACAACCTCCTATCGCACTTGAATAAGTATCCAATACTTAAATATATGAGAACTATGTCGTTATGTCCTCACAACGCGCACAAGTGCAATACTAGTCTATTCCGCATTATCGATGTCCAATCTTGATAATACTACGACTAGGGATATTTAATGATTAAACCTTTATGGATTGATACTGCCCCATATCATCTCAATCCGGAATTAATCATAAGTACTTTTACCATTTATATATCAAAGTAAATAAATTACAAAACGGTAAAAGGCAATTTCATTACTACATAGTTAATTTTGTACAAAAACACAATGTCTTTTACAAACAGTGACGCTATGGGTCATAAATGTCCAATAATCTCCCACTTGGCCTATAGACAGTCACTCAAGCATCTAATACATGAACTATGTACATGTCACTCAAACTTTTGCTGAGGAATTGCTTTCGTCAGCGGATCTGCAATGTTATCATCTGATGAGACCTTCTCGACCTTCACATCGCCACGATGTATGATCGCCCGAATCAGATGGAAACATCGAAGAACATGTTTGGATCATTGATGAGACCGCGGTTCCTTAGCCTGCGTTATAGCTGTAGGTTTCTATAATTAGTCCCAAAGAAAGTATAAGCCAAAGAAATACACAAATTTATACATGCAAAGCTTGAAGCATGGCGGAATCATACTTACAAAACTTGTGACAAAAATTGATGAAGAAAAATCCTTGAGTCTTCAAGGTAGAAACTTTCAGCCAAGAGCATAAAGGGAGAGAAGCTTCAAGTCTTCAAGTGTTCCAAGCTCCAAGGTTGTTTCCCTATCACCTCATTTGATCCCTCATTGTGCTAGCAAAAATGGAGAAATGAAAAACAATTTTTCTGCCTTGTGGAAGCTCACGGCGTGAGCAAGAAGAAGAAGAGGGAGAGAGGCTTTTGGTTTTCTTTTTCACTTTTATTGTTTCAAAAACGTGAAATGATAATAAGAATAACAATTACCAAAATATTTGGTAAAAAACCCTTCAAAAACCGTGAAAAGGTTTTCCCTCCCAAAAGCCATTAAATGGCCTCACCAACTTACATTGAGAAAAGTGACAATGTATCATCCCATAAAGGTGACTAGATACATCCATCAACTAGTCGTGTCAAGTGATGAGACTTCGCGATGTGATTTGCGGGTCCCACTCGTTTCAAAATACGAATGTGTCCGCAAACACTTTCTGGCTCGGTTTCGCTAATTCCGAATTAACGAATTTCCGTCGCGACGTGAATTAAATAATTACGCCTAGCGAAATTACTATTCACATCGCTAACGAATTAATTCTAAATTAATTCGTTTGCCCGAATTAAAATCCGATTTTAATTCCGCGTCGAAATCTAATTTCGTTTAATATATCGAATATATTATTTTATCGATTAATTCCAGATTAATCGTTCTCTCTCCTAATTAGGCATTTTATCCAAGATAAAGTTTCTCCGTAATTAATCCAAGATTAATAAAGTTCGAATCAAACATCATAGGTGAATCTTCAGGAAGCGACCCAAGAGATCTCCGGATATGTTGGCAGTATATACGGTCGTCGGATAATCCGAACACGTACGTACCTCGTACTACGTTTTTACCGATTTACAAGACAAGGTTGGCTTCTAGCAAAGCGCCATGCCTACCCAATTCTCCAGAAATATTCTTATTGGAATATTAGATCTTATCAAGCGTAGTATACCGTAGTATCGCGTACATCGATCCAGTATTGGACGATCACATGTTAGGCCTGGGGCTGGAAATGTGTCTGCCCCGTACGAAACATATATCGGACATCAAACAACTAGTCTCTTTAAATCGGACAATCCTGACCTAGTCATATTGTCCCGACGGTTGCAACCTTTTATAGAGTACTAGTTCTGTATCCAGTGTGATCATCATCTCCATATGTCTGAAGTGATACTTCCATCTTGACATCACATCCAGTACACTACGATTCCCGATAAACCCAGAAGAGGCGTACACAGAACCGGTTAAAGCCCCGAACCACCAAAACCAAAGTTTACCGATTGTCGCAAGTACTAGCGATGCAAGTCTTAGGTTAAGACAATATACACCTACCCTGATGCGGCCTCCCATAGACACGTAGACATACTACCAATGGGATTCCGCGGGGTCTATCCAGAGCGAAGCTATTTTCCATACCATCGGTAAAACACAACCTCCTATCGCACTTGCATAAGTATCCAATACTTAAATATATGAGAACTATGCCGTTGTGCCATCACAACTCGCACAAGTACAATACTAGTCTATTCCGCATTATCGATGTCCGATCTCGATAATACTCCGACTAGGGATATTTAATGATTAAACCTTTTATATTGATACTGTCTCATATCATCTCAATACGGAACTAATCATATGGACTTTTGCCATTAATATATCAAAGTAAATAATTTTATAAAACGGCAAAAGGCAATTTCATTATCACATAGTTGATTTTGTACAATAATACAATATCATTTACAAAACAGTGACTGCTATGGGTCATAATGTCTAACAATCTCCCACTTGGCCTATAGCCAGTCACTCAAGCATCTAATACCTGAACTATGTATATGTCGTTCAAACATATCCTGAAAAACAGCCTTCGTCAGCGATCTGCAATGTTGTCATCCGATGCGACCTTCTCGACTTTTACATCGCCACGATGTATAATCTCCCGAATCAGATGGTAATGCCGAAGAACATGCTTGGATCATTGATGAGACCTTGGTTCCTTAGCTTGTGCTATAGCCCCGTTATTGTCACAATACAATGGCACGGGCTCAGCTGCTAACGGAACTACTCCTAATCCGATTAGGAATTTTCGGATCCAAACTGCCTCCTTTGCTGCTTCTGACGCAGCAATATACTCCGCTTCTGTTGTTGAATCGGCAACAGTATCTTGCTTGGAAGATTTCCAGCTCACTGCTCCGTTATTCAAACAAAAAATGTACCCCGATTGCGACTTGAAGTCGTCCTTGTCGGTTTGGAAACTTGCATCGGTGTACCCAGACACCTCAAGTTCTCCACCTCCATAAATTAAGAAAGCATCCTTAGTTCGTCTAAGATACTTAAGGATATTCTTAACTGCCATCCAGTGACCTTCACCTGGATCGGCCTGATAGCGACTGCACATGCTCAAAGCATATGACACATCAGGTCGCGTACATATCATGGCATACATGATCGATCCGACTACCGAGGCGAACGGTATCCGACTCATGTTATCTCTCTCTTCTTTAGTCTTAGGACACATGTCTTTAGACAGAAGGATACCACGCGACATTGGCATCAATCCCTTCTTGGATTGATCCATGTTGAATCGCTTCAACACTTTGTCAATATATGTACTCTGGGAGAGTCCAAGCAGCTTTCTAGATCTATGCAGGTAGATCTTTATTCCCAGAATAAAGGCTGCTTCTCCCAGATCTTTCATGGAGAATTTTAATGAAAGCCAAGCTTTCACCGACGTTAGCATGGGAATGTCATTGCCTATAGCAATACGTCGTCGACATAAAGGACAATAGCCCCGTTATTGTCACAATACAATGGCACGGGCTCAGCTGCTAACGGAACTACTCCTAATCCGATTAGGAATTTTCGGATCGAACTGCCTCCTTTGCTACTTCTGACGCAGCAATATACTCCGCTTCTGTTGTTGAATCGGCAACAGTATCTTGCTTGGAAGATTTCCAGCTCACTGCTCCGTTATTCAAACAAAAAATGTACCCCGATTGCGACTTGAAGTCGTCCTTATCGGTTTGGAAACTTGCATTAGTGTACCCAGACACCTCAAGTTCTCCACCTCCATAAATTAAGAAAGCATCCTTAGTTCATCTAAGATACTTAAGGATATTCTTAACTGCCATCCAGTGACCTTCACCTGGATCGGCCTGATAGCGACTGCACATGCTCAAAGCATATGACACATCAGGTCGCGTACATATCATGGCATACATGATCGATCCGACTACCGAGGCGAACGGTATCCGACTCATATTATCTCTCTCTTCTTTAGTCTTAGGACACATGTCTTTAGACAGAAGGATACCATGCGACATTGGCATCAATCCCTTCTTGGATTGATCCATGTTGAATCGCTTCAACATTTTGTCAATATATGTACTCTGGGAGAGTCCAAGCAGCTTTCTAGATCTATCCAGGTAGATCTTTATTCCCAGAATAAAAGCTGCTTCTCCCAGATCTTTCATGGAGAATTTTAATGAAAGCCAAGCTTTCACCGACGTTAGCATGGGAATGTCATTGCCTATAAGCAATACGTCGTCGACATAAAGGACAATAAAAGTCAGTGCTCTCCCACTAACCTTCTTGTATACACAAGGGTCATCATCGTTTTGTACGAAATCATATTCATTTATGATCTCATCAAAACGCTGATTCCATGACCGTGATGCTTGCTTCAATCCATAAATGGATCGATTTAACTTACAAACATTGTTTGCAAGTCTAGGTACGATAAAACCGTCAGGCTGTTGCATATAAACATCCTCTAAAAGGTTTCCGTTAAGGAAAACGGTTTTAACGTCCATCTGCCATATCTCGTAATCGAAATATGCAGCTATTGCAAGCATTATCCGAATGGATTTAATCATGGCAACGGGTGAGAAAGTTTCGTCATAATCAATACCATATTGTTAACGATACCCCTTTGCTACAAGCCTAGCTTTGTACGTTTGTACGTTGCCATCAATGTCGGTCTTCTTCTTGAAGATCCATCTGCATCCAATAGGCATTACGCCTTCTGGTGCATCAACCAGTGTCCAAACTTGGTTGGCGTACATGGAATCCATCTCGGACTTCATGGCTTCTTGCCATAAAGCGGAATCAATATTCTGTATTGCTTCCTCATACGTAGTCGGTTCATTATCCTCAATAAGATTAATATCTACATGAGGCGAGATCAGGAACCCATACCTCTCAGGTACCGTCCTGACTCTCTCCGACCTACGCGGTCCTTGTGTATATGAAGATTGTGGTACAGACTCATCCTGGATGGTCTGTTATGTTCCGTCGTTGATTCATTGCCAAGAACAGTATCACTACGATTTTCATCGAGCTCCACATTCCTCCCACTTACCACTGCATCTAGGAATTCCTTCTCAAGGAAAAATGCATGTAGAGCAACAATACTTTATTCTCTTGTGGGTGATAGAAGTAATATCCTTTGGTTTCCTTAGGATCCCACGAAAAGGCATTTATCTGATTTGGGTTCTAGTTTGGTACCTTCCAAACGTTTAACATATGCCCAGCATCCAAAATCTTCAGGAAAGAGAAACCTGGTTTCCTCCCTGTCCATATCTCATATGGAGTCTGTTCAACAGACTTTGACGGAATCTTATTCAAAATAAGTACTGCACTGTTTAATGCGTATCCCCAGAAGGATATAGGTAGCTCAGTGCGACTCATCATCGACCTTACCATGTCTAACAAGGTACGATTTCTCCGTCTCAGACACACCACCGTTTAATTGCGGTGTTCCAGGAGGAGTCCACTGTGAAAGAATACCATATTCTTTCAAGTAATCTTGAAACTCATAACTTAAGTATTCGCCACCACGGTCCGACCGCAGTGTCTTAATACTCTTGCCTGTTTGTTTTTCTACTTCGTGTCGAAACTCTTTGAATTTCTCAAAAGTTTCCGACTTGTGTCTCATTAGATACACATAACCATAACGAGATACATCATCCGTAAAGGTTAAGAAGTAATAATATCCACCTCTAGCCTGGCTAGACATGGGCCCACATACGTCGCTATGAACGAGGGCTAACAGTTCTGTGGCACGTTCACCTTTACCACTAAAAGGTGATTTAGGCATTTTGCCTAAAAGACAAAATTCGCAGACATCATATGAATTAAGATCAAATCCGTCCAAGTACCCACTCTTCGAAAGTGTGGATATGCGAGTCTTGTTAATGTGTCCTAGACGACAATGCCACATGTAAGCTTCATCTTTTAGATTCTCCTTTTGAGCCTTTTGTTTGTTATTTTATGTTTAGGAGATTCATTTATATTCAAAATATAAAGGCCATTATTTGCAACAGCAGTGCAAATTTCTGCATCATTTTTATATAAATAACACCCAGTGCTTCTAAATACAAAAGTGTATCCATGCTGGGTTAACAAAGATACAGATATGATATTCCTAGTCAAACTAGGTATATAATAACAGTTCAAAAGTTTAAGCACATGCCCCGAGGGCAATTCCAAAACAAAAGTCTCTACAGCCAAAACAGCAACTGGAGTTCCGTTTCCGACTCGTAGATCAATCTCCCCTGAAGCCAGCATCCTGCTATTCTGCAGATCCTGCCAAATCAGTACATATATGAGCAGCACAACCAGAATCAAAAATCCAATTTTTAAAACTAGAAGTAGTCATATTTATCTCAATAACAAACATACCAGAGGCTAGTGCCTTGCCTGCCTTGATATCCTCCCTGTGTCCCTTGCCCATTCGGCAGTCACGTTTCCAGTGACCCTTATTGCCGCAGTTGAGGCAGACATCTTGAGACTTGTCCTTGGCTTCCCAGAAGCTTTTGTCAACTTGCCTTTACCCTTTTTCTTATGTTTCTTCTTCCTCACCCCTCCAGTAGCTTTGGGCCCAGCCTTGGACTGTGAGAGGTCGATGCATAGTGCGCCTCGCGCTTGCCCCCTTTTTGGAGTTCTTTTTCAGACTCCTTCAAGATGGATAACAGCTCTCCAAGAGAGTCATCCGTGTCCATCAACTTATAGTGATTATGATTTATTTCCAAGAATCAGAAAGTGACTGTAAGATTAAATCTACGGTCAGCTCAGCCTCCAAGACTATTCCCATATTGGCCAACTCATCAATATCGGCGATCATTTGAGCCCCACGGGCCTCAACTAATGCGCCTTCAGTCATTCGGGCGCGGAAGAGTTTCTTCACCAACTCGTACCTCTCCATCCGTTTGTTGGTGCGGTGGAGATCTCTCAGTCTAGCCATCATGTTATAAGGATCCAAGTCCTTATTCTGGCGACGAAAGTGCTGAGTCATCGAAGCTAACATAATTGTCTGAGCAGTGTCACAATCATCGCTGTGAGTTTTCCATAACTCCAGCTCAAGTGGGTCAGTGGGCTTAGGCGGGAGAGGTATCTGTGATATAGGTACAGCATCCTCTCAGCCCCAAGGACTATCCTTAGGTTCATTCCCAATCAGCGAAGTTTGTGCCCTTAAAGACATTATCACCCATGATGATGTCTCTGACATTTCCCTTGCTTGCCATCTCAACTACGATAGTCCAACTATCTAGTTAACGATAAAATGGGTACAGTCAAACTGTCACAAAAAATAACAATGTATTAGTCCAACTAATTTAATAAATAGACGAAATAAAATTGAAAGACGCGTAAGGCTAAGTATCTGAACGAAATTGCAAATTCAATACTAGCCTCCCACTATTTTTATCAAGTCTCTAACCCTCTGTTGAGAACTCGGGAAATCCTATTTCCTAGTGGGCTAGGATCCCGTTAAATAACACACAATCTTGACTTTGGCCAACAAATTGTATGCTATTTAACTAGGTAGATCTCAAAGATCAATGGATCCAATCCAATTCCTATATCCGGTTAGGTGGACATCCAAGTCCAAAACATATGTATATTTACTTATGCCAATGTATCTAATACATTTTCCTAACCATATCCTCCGAATCATCTAGGCCTTGGCTTTGGCACAACAAACCTAATGATTCCGGTTAAGCGGGACCCATTGACAAGGAAAGTTCGTAATCAATGTCGTTGGACAAGAAGTGATCTTGACTTTGGCCAACAAATCACAACTTGGACAAGACACCGATGTGGAAAAAAACTCTCATGATTCAAGTACATCCTCAATGACAAAGGTCTTGACTTTGGCCAACAAACCAATGCCCATTTTGGATCTTGAACAAGAATCATTCAATGGAAGGATAATCGCTTAATATAAATTGAGGGATTTTTGCGTAATGGCAACCAATTTATTATCTTTGTTAGGTCTCATCATCATACACCTTTAAGCATGCTTCTAAAACATCATAAAGTGCGTAAAGTAAATTAATAATGATATACGGATGGATATAAAAAAACAACTTGTTCCTAGAACAAATCACTCCATTTCATCTCCTCGCTAGCAATATTCTACTTCTACCCAATTACAAATACAATAAGAGAAACCTCATATACATTGAGGGGAATTAGGTGAGAAGAGAATACAAGAGATAAAAGAGATAAGGCTGGACACGCAGGTCCAATTTATAAATTCTAAATTACAATAATTTCTAAAATTACCCTTTTCCCTTCTAATATCCATCCGATATACACTATTCATTCATCACATACATATATATTCAATCAAGACATGTTATACAACCAATCAAATCCAATTAATTAGTCTTTGTTTAAGTGATCATCCAATGTTCAAACAATGGTTTGATTTTGCGCGAGTCCAACTCGTTTGAGAATAAGTACATAGGTACGAATTCACGAATTATATCGAACTACTCGTTAAATCCAATTTAAGTCGTATTCAATACTAATTCAATTTATTTAATTCCAAATTAAATATTTACACTTTTAATGTGCTTTAAAGACTTAGATTCTTAATCTTATCTAATTGGGTCTCCAAGCCAACTAACATCCAATGTTTGTTTAATTAAAGTCGATGGGCTTTCAATTGATTTATAAAGGCTTGGGCTTTGGTCAATGTGGGTCAACCCAATTACCAAGCCCAAATAAGGAATCACCTTTAAATGCCATAAAATCAATTTCAAGCCCATAAGGCCCAATTAAACATTAAAGCCCATTAATTAAATTTTAATATTCCAAATTTAAAATTCAATTAATTAAAGTGTAAATCCATGATTAATTCATTAAATCAAAATATTTCAAAAAAAAAAACACCAATTTAATTTATTGATCATCACTTGTTCAAAACATATGTCCAACATTTATTTGAACAAGAATCAAATCCTTTAACATGTCATATTGCATTCGGCCAAGAGGGATTTTTGCAGTTCGATTTGTTTTTCAATCCAATTGAATCACTAATCAATTATTCGTATATATTTTTAAGTCATCTAATGAACTTGTACACAAAAATTCCAATTCAATGCAAGGACCTCCATTTTT
>SKCR01027842.1:0-33699 GCA_019454045.1 Zanthoxylum bungeanum
GGCTCATCTTTGGGCTTTATGCAAGAATGCAGTGTCTACAGAAGGGAAGAGCAGAAAAAAATTTCAAGTCCGATCTGGGTGCCAAAGACATTTCCGCTGCGCTAGGAAAGCGTTTCCTACAATTGGCATCGAGAGCGAGGTTGAAAAGTGTTCTTAACCCTTCTCTTTTTCATTTAAAGTTTCTGTTTTTTATATATTTATATGAGTTATAAATATGATATGCATGTTTAGATGAGTGGGCACAAAATAATATTCATGTGATGAATGTTTATTGTTATTTCATGTGATGAATGGATTTTGCATTGGTCGTAAATTTTTCCGGCTCTTATTTTTATAGTTGGTTTTGTTTTTGGGATGTTAGGCCATAAGGCCATTGTTTACAATTGTTGTAATTTTTATTTTCCAATGTAAAATTTCAATTATTGTAATTTGGAGCACTGAAGTCGCAAAAGGAGCCAACACCACCTTGAAGCGGGATTTGAAGACCAAATGATGCCTTGGTAAATTTGATGTACTAATTAGAATAATATAGGAAAAATAAGAGCTCGGTCAATGCAAAATAATTTTTATGTTATATGTATGTTTATTTCGAATTGTTTGAATAATATATCATATAACTTAGGGTGCCTACTCTTGCATTTCACATGCCATAACATGTTTTAGATGCATTATCATTATTGACATGAAAAATGATTTTATGTGATTTAAAGTGTTTAAATTAGAATATGATATGCATGAAAATCAATTAATTGGATTAATGGTTTAAAATTTGAATTCTAATATGATTGGCTTAATTAGTGCATAATAAATTCCATTGGTATATAGGATGGAAACCCGGATATAAATTCCATAGTCGAATCCGAATGGACGGTAATATGGTCTACACTCGGTATATAATTTCACGTATCATTGGATTTTATAACGCACTAAGATTAATTTAATAGTTTAATATAAATCTTGACCATTTTAGGATTCTAAAATTTTAAACCTATTAGTGTTCTAATATTTTAAGAGTTAAAATATAATAGGTCACTAATATCACTCTAATTAAATTAGTTTAATTGAGTAATACTATTAGTAGAGACTAATGGAAAATTAGTGATATAAATTTTAAGAGTTAATTAAATTGGTTAGGTCACTAATGTTGAACTAGTGTTAATAACAGTTATGATTTAGCCGCCATAGTTTTATCCACACTAGTTAAAATAAAATATTAGATATTTTATATATAGAAACCTTTATTTTAAAATAGTGAGTGAGAGAGTGATATATGACAGTATATCCCGCGATCTCTGTTGTTAGTCCGAAAATGTGAGATTAAAAAGGCTCCTTAAGACGGCTTTGCTTTCGTCCCCCTATGGATGGTGTCCATTTTGGGTCAATATCAGGTTTGGATTCCTTGAGGATAGAGATTCTGGATGTATCTTGTGAACTGACCTACCCTACGGAGGCACTTCACTCGTTAAGTCCAAGAATCCCGAAACGGCGGGTCACACTCACAAATGAATAATTAACTGTTAATAAAATTCCTTGATCGAATAAAACAGTACTTGTTTAATATAGGAATAAGAGTTATTCCAGCATATATTAATCGAGTGAGATCGTCTCGATCTATCATGCAAGTATTTGACCTATCCTACGGCGGCACTTACTTGTGGGGTGATAGAATTTCGTGGCATAGTAATTCTCTTAGGTTTCTAATTCGTTATTCATAGTTCATGCATCATGTTTAATTTTATGCCAAAATTGTTTAATGACTTTAATATGCGATGAATGAATTTTAAATGCATGTTTATTTAATTTTTTTTCTGTCATGGTTTCTCCAATTATTTCCATACTCTCAAATGATAAATTAACGGGAGAAAACTATGATAAGTGGAAAAGTAACATGAACGTTATCCTGGTCTGCGAAGACCTAAAGTTTGTCCTGATGAAGGATAGTCATCCCGAGCCGGCCAGAAATGTCAGCCAAGTTGTGCGTGATACCTACCAAAAATGGGTCGCAGCAAATAAGAAAGCCCGCTGCTACTTGCTAGCAGGGATGTCTGAGGTTCTTGCTGCAAAGCATGAACCTATGGCTCTAGCATCTCAGATGATGGAGTCATTGCAGGGCATGTTTGGGCAGCCTTCGAAACGTCAACGTCATGAGGCCATGGTCTCAGCGATGACTTCTAGGATGAAGGATGAGACATCAGTCCGAGAGCACGTCTTGAGGATGATGACCTATCTCAACACTGTTGAAACCCATAGAGCTCGTATTGACAAGCGTAGCCAGGTGACCATGATTATGGAAACTCTTCCAAAGAGTTTCTTGCAGTTAAAAAGCAACTATGTTATGAACAAGTTGACTTTTACTTTGACCCAACTGCTTAATGTGCTCACTCATTACGAGTCCATGCTAGTGGATCCTCGTAAGTCTGGTGCTGAGGCAAATGTTGTCGAGTCTTCTAAATCTGCAAAGATGAAGAAGAAAAGCAATGGGAAGGCTAAGAGGAAGCCCATGAAGAAGAACAAGAAAGGCTCCAAGGATGCCAAGCCCAAAGGAAAATGTTTCCACTGCAACAAGAATGGGCATTGGAAAATGAATTGTCCTAAATACCTTGCTGAACTGAAGGAGAAAAAGGAAATAGGTAAATATGATTTACTCATTATCGAATCTCTATTAGTGGAGGATGATAAATCTGCCTGGATTGTTTACTCTGGAGCCACTAACCATGTTTGTTCTTCTTTACAGCTACTTGACTCAGGGAGGGACCTTACTAGTGGTGACTACACCATGAGGGTCGGGACAGGGGATGTCGTTTCAGCAAGAGCAGTGGGAGTTTCTAGATTAAATTTTACAAATAACAGTTATTTAAATTTGAACAATGTGTTATTCATTTATGGTTTTCACAGGAGTATGATTTCTGTTTCTAAACTTTTGGATGATGGTTATTCAGTTTCTTTTAATAGCAATTTAGTTATTATTGGTAGAAATGGATTAACCATATGCACAGGAAACTCAAAAAATAACTTGTATGTGTTAAGGCAGTTAACACATAGGTCACTGCTCAACATTGAAATGTTTAAGGTTGAGAAACCTAAAACTAAACGGCCAAAGATTTCTCACGATGACACATATCTATGGCATCTTAGACTTGGTCATATCAACCTTGACTGGATAGACAGATTGATAAAGAACAGAGACTTAAACCAGTTAAAGCTCAGAACTTTACCAGTCTGAGAATCCTATTTAAAAGGAAAAATGACAAAGAGACCTTTTACTGGAAAAGGTATAAGAGCCAGTCAACCATTTGACCTAATACATTCGGACGTTTACGGACCGATGAATGTAAGAGCCCGAGGTGGTTATGAATACTTCGTCATATTCATTGATGACTATTCTAGATATGGGTATGTTTACCTAATACATCACAAATCAGATACTTTTGAAATGTTCAAAGAGTATCGTGCTGAGGTTGAGAACCAGTTAGGTAAAACAATCAAGTCTCTATGATCAGATCGTGGAGGAGAATACCTTGACAGAGATTTCGAGGACTTCTTAGTTGAGCATGAGATAATATCCCAGCTCACAGCACCTGGAACACCATAGTAAAATGGTGTTGCAGAGAAGAGAAATCGAACCCTACTAGACATGATGAGATCTATGTTTAGTTATAGCTCACTACCTAGTTCGTTTTGGGGATATGCACTGCAAACAGCAATGCATATCCTTAATGTAGTTCCATCTAAGTCTGTTCCTAAGTCTCCCTTAGAGTTGTGAAATGGTCGTAAAACTAGTTTATGACATTTCCGAATATATGGGTGTCCAGCACATGTGCTGAAGAACAAGAGTACAAAGTTGGAGCCACGTTCTCAGGTGTGCCTATTTGTAGGCTATCCTAAGGAGACTAGGGGTGGATTCTTCTATAGTCCTGATGATAACAAAGTATTTGTATCGACAAACACTACATTTTTAGAGGAGGACTATATGAGGGAGTTCAATTCTCTAAGTAAGGTGTTACTCGAGAAGTTACTTGCTGGTTCGACCGGCACACCATCGTCAACGAAAGTAGACAAATATATAGCACCTTCAACATCTGAGAGTCAGATGCAAGTTTTTCAGAATGATCTACCACCTAGACGCAGTAAGAGGGTTGTACGATGACCTGATCACTACCTTGGGGTTGGAGAGGCACAAGTTGTCGCATCCAGTGATGGTATAGATGATCCATTGACCTATCGTAGTGCAATGGATGATTCTGAAAAAGAGGAATGGCTCAAAGCCATGAACCTAGAGAATGAGTCCATGTACTCCAACCCAGTCTGTGAACTTATAGACCAACCTGATGGGGGTGAAACCCATAGGTTGTAAGTGGATCTACAAGAGGAAGAGGGGAGCAGATGGGAAGGTACAGACCTTCAAGGCTAGGCTAGTGGCCAAGGGTTATACCCATAAAGATGGAGTTGACTATGAGGAAACTTTCTCACCAGTAGCCATGCTAAAATCCATCTGCACCCTTCTATCCATTGCCATATATTATGACTATGAAATTTGGCAAATGGACTTCAAGACTGCATTCTTGAATGGAAATCTTGCTGAGAGTATCTATATGATACAACCAGAAGGGTTCATAGCCCAAGGTTAAGAGCAAAAGATTTGCAAGCTCCAAAGGTCCATTTATGGACTTAAGCAGGCATCTCGATCTTGGAATATAAGATTTGATACCACGATCAGGTCTTATGATTTTGAGCAGAATGTTGATGAGCCTTGTGTATACAAGCGCGTCAATGACGGGAATGTGGTTTTTCTTGTTTTATACATCGATGATATTTTACTCATTGGGACTGATGTAAAGATATTATCAGACGTGAAAACCTGGCTAGCTTCGATTCCAAATGAAAGATTTGGGAGATGCCAGTTATGTTCTTGGGATTCAGATACTTCGGGATCGCAAGAAACGACTGTTAGTTATGTCTCAGGCATCCTATATCGATAAGATCCTTGTGTGATTTGGGATACAGAATTCCAAGAAAGGCAATCTGCCTTATCGGCATGGAATTTATTTGTCAAATGAACAGTCTCCTAAGACACCTCAAGATGTTGAGGAAATGAGACATATCCATTATGCCTCGGCAGTTGGTAGTCTTATGTATGCTATGTTATGCCCGAGACCGGACATTTGTTTTGTAGTTGGAGTAGTCAGTAGGTTTCAGTCAAACCCATGATTAGATCACTGGGTGGCTGTGAAACACATTCTCAAGTATCTTAAGAGACGAGAGATTATATGCTTGTGTATTCCGGTGAGGATATGATCCTAATGGGATATACAGACTCTGATTTTCAGACAGATGTCGATTCTAGGAAATCAACATCTGGATCAGTGTTTACCCTAGGTGGTGGGGCTATAGTATGGCGGAGTATAAAGCAATCTTGCATTGCTGACTCCACCATGGAGGCTGAATATGTAGCAGCTTGTGAAGTAGCTAAGGAAGTAGTCTGGCTTCGTAAATTCTTGGGAGATTTGGAAGTTGTTCCAGATATGGATAGACCACTCACACTTTATTGCGATAATAGTGGTGCGGTGGCAAATTCCAAAGAACCAAGAAGCCACAATAGGGGAAAGCATATAGAGAGGAAATATCATCTCATCAGGGAGATAGTGCACAGATGAGACATTACCGTCACAAAGATTACATCCGTAGAGAACCTGGCTGATCCGTTTACAAAGACCTTGTCAGCTAAAGTGTTTAAAGGTCACCTAGATGTAGACCCGGCCAGGTTCCGGTTCGGAACCGGAATCAAACCGGTTGGAACCGGACGGTTCCGGTCCGGTTTCGGAACCGAACCGGAACCTGACCGGTTCGGTTAGGGTTCTTACCCTGACCGAACCGGTTGGAACCGTACGGTTCTGGTTGGAACCGGAAGTAAAAAAAAAAATTTATTTTATTTTCTTGGAACCGTAAGGTTCCTCAAGTAAATCTCAATTTTTTTATTAATAATAATGACTTAATGAGGTTTAAAATTGCAATACTAAAACATGAATGTCCATATCATTTTTATAACCAACTCTTGGTTATTGACTTCTTTATATAAGCAATGTGAGACACAATAGCCAAGTAACAAATATCTCACATCGCTTATATAAAGAAAACACTAGTCAAGAGTGGCTATAAAAAGATTATAGGTTAAAAGAATTTTATAAAAAAAAGATTCTATAAAAATGATGTGATAATATGAAAAAACGTTAGGATTATAGAATTTTTTCTATTTTTAAAATTTATTATTTAAAAAAAAAAAAAACAAACCGGAAAGGGAACCGTAAACCGAACCGGAACCGACCGGTTCGGTTCCGGTTCGGTTTACGGTTCCGGTTCCACTTAAGTGTGGAACCGCGAACCGGCGGCCAGGTCTACCTAAATGGTCTAGGATTACGTGACATGTCCTATTTGCTCTAGTGCAAGTGGGAGATTGTTGGGATGTATGCCCTAGAGCTACATATGATGTAAACGGTTCTATATGATATGAAATAAAATGATGCATTATTCATTTATCAAATTATTTGTTTAATTATCGCATATTATAAAATATCCAAAATACCCTAGATTACTCATGTACCTTCAGACTTAGTGTATGAGTGTCATACACAATAGGATTAAAGTTTGAAGTTAGTAATCTTAAATAGTCCATATAGAGCAAACAAAGCGGGTACTTTGTTTGTGGTTTATCTATAGCTATGGTCCATTCTATATTTTTATGGCGATCTTGATCCGGGATCGTCCAAGTAAAGACATGAGAATGGAGGCACATTGTATGATGTGGTCATATAGGACTGGACCCAGATGGAAATGATTTTCTTATAATATCCGTTAAACAAAGAAAATCATTTCGATCTACTAGATGGTCATATATAGATTAATCTTAATCCTGAGTGTACTACAAACTCTTGCATGGCAAGCTATGTTCTTTGATTTACAAAGGTGAGGTTGGTGTAGCAGTCCCGACCAATAGCTACGTACTTTGGGGACATGGTCTGTTCTGTAGCTGGGAACGTTTTACATAGACATGGAGTTCACTCCTTCTTGCGAGAAGTAGATGAGTATCTTTCTTAAGGGTTGATTTGGTACTTGAACAGTTAGAGCGCTCAAGTTTTTCTATTACGAATAGAAAGATTAAAATTCATAAACATTATGAATAAAGCGTTCATTAGAGAATCAATAGTCCTTAAGGTAAAAATAATTAGAGGGGTATAACGGACATTATGACCCGACTCTAATTACGATACTCGTGAAGGGTTAATCTATATGTAGTGACTATATCGATGGACATCGACTTGGTTCGGCTTAATATACTATCTGCGACAACGAGAGTGCAACTTCGGGTTTTTAGTTGAATAACCTGGAGTTAATAATTCGGAATAATTAATTAAGAGCTTAAATAATATTTCGAGATTATTGAGCTCGGAATCGTAAGTCTATTTGGTCCCCGTGCTAGCTCAATATACTATAGCGGATTTAATATAATTGGATAGTCCAATTATATACTCACATATGAATAAATATTATTAATATGATTAATAACATTATTTTTCATACTTAGAACTATATTTTAAAAGTTAATGTATGGTTTATGTAATAAATGATTATATGATAATTGTTTATTATTAATTGTTAAATTATATTTGATATAATTTAATTATAAGGCAATCTTGGAATTCCAAATTTGGGTTTTTGAAACCCTTGAATTGAATTTGGAAGTTACACCTTTATGAAAGGTAGTAACTATTTGATTTTGTAACATATCTTTTAATTATGGAATTAAAGACTTGATACAAAATTTTTTATTCAATTCCTTACTTGGCCATTTCTTAAACAAAATAAGGGGAAGAGTTTTTGGAAATCACACTTCTTAAATTGGATTTAACAACTCTTTAAATGGGATATTTAAATTTTCATTAACATGATAATTATGTAATATATTTGATGTTACAAATTTCCTATAGAGTTAATGTGATTGCCGAAAATTACAAGTGAGAATGGGAAAGGATTTTGAAATTTTGGAAATTGGAAATCCTATATATAAAATTAAAAATTAGATTTTTTTTATAAATAGAACTCTCATTCTTGCAAACCCTATCCTCCATCATCTTCCTCATTCTCTCTCAATTGTTGAGAAAATAAAAATAAGAACAAGAAGAAAAATAAGAAAAAATAAGAAAAATACATGTGTGACTAGTAATCTCTAAAAGATGTAGGGATTCATTTAGTGAGTGTAGCCCACACTACTTTCCGTTGGTTGTGAGACATTGAATAGATTTTGCTCACTGCCGCATAAACCATTGGGGTTTGGGGCTCGGTTTGTTTTAATCCAGAATTTTGGGAAACACTTGGGGTATTTTTGGGGCTGTCTTTGGACTGATTTTTGATTGAAAAATCAGACCTGAAACATATTTGTTAGTCATGAAAATCAGGGGCTAATTTGGGTACAGTTCGGGCGCATAACGGGTTCAAAATAGTCCAATATTTCACTGCAGTTCGGGGGTTGTTCGGGGACTGTTTCAGGGGCGTTCCGGGGCTGAAAGTTTATGTTGGTTGCACTCGCCCAGAGGAAGGGAAGAGCAGAAAAAAATTTCAAGTCCGATCCGGGTGCCTAAGACGTTTTCGCTGCGCTAGGAAAGCATTTCCTACACATAGTATTTGAGACATAACTTTCTCATACGAATTCCGATATTTTTGAAATTTATACAGCCGGAAATCTGAGATCAAGTTCTACAACTTCTGCGTTGAATATTTTTCCAAAATCGGACCAGAAATAGGTCTAAAATGTAAGCCAAATTCGTATAAATAGTAATTTCGGGCTCAATTGCGAAAATCCCAAACTTTTCACACACTTCTACACTTTTCCCCAACTTTCCAAATATCAAAGGACCCCCAATATATATAGGGAATACAATTCACAAATTCACAATTTTGAGACTAGATGATATGAGAAAACGTAGAGGAGAGAAAGAATGAGAGAAAGAGGAATGAGAAGAAGAAGAAGAAGGGGAATAAGAAAAGAAGAAGAAGAAAAAGAAGAAGAAGAAGAAGAAGAAAGAGGAAGGAAAAAAAGAAAGATGAAGCAAGTAGAGCATAGCATACTTGGAATAATGAAGGAATTCAAAAGAAAAGAAGGTAAGAAAACTTGACCCAAAATTTAAGTTGTTGGATTTTAGATGATTGAGTTGGATTTTAGATGATTGATGATAAGATAGAGACATTACCATGCTATGGGTTGTTTATTTTTATTGAATGATAAGTAAATGAATTGGTTGTTGCATAAGCACCCAAATTTGATGAATTTTAAAGGTTTAAGTTAAAAGTGAGAATGATGTAATTATTGAAGTGTTGTGGATGTTAACTTGAATTAAAATGTGTGAGGATGAGGCAAGATGATGTTTTGTGTTACGGTTTTTAGTGTAGAAATGATAAGGGATTGAAATTGGGTGAGTTGAATTTGGAGAAGAATAACAGAATCCTGGAATTCGGTTTTGCGTTACGACGCAAAAGGAAATTGCGTCGCAACGCGTATGAAGAAAATGATGGCACGTCTCTAAACACTGCGCGTCACGATGCGCAAGGTTTGCGTCGCGACGCGAGGCATAGAATTTCCAAAAAATTATTTTAAACCACCCCAGATCCATCTTAGCGTGTTAAAGACCACCCTTAGGGTCTCGTATCAGCTTGTAAGCATACATTACATCTTAGTACAAGTATAATATATTAAGTTACGATTTCACGTATTTGAATAGTTCCAGAACTTATCTCGTGGTCTTTAGTCTAACCAAATTATCACTTATAGGCCATTGCATGATTACAATCTCCTTCGACGAAGCGGTATAACTCCAGCTAGATTCCAAACAGTGAGTGGACACTTCTTCTTTCAAGTTGATTTAATTATTTATTCCTTATGAAATGAGATTTACTTTTCCAGCGCATATGGGTTAGCAATATTTGACTTCGGTTTATGATAAACACAGTTTTTATACAGATTTGAGATTTAAAGTATGAGTATTATGTTTTTTCGGGGCATGGGGAAAAACCCATCCCACTATGTAACTTGACACAGATTGGAATTGACGGACAGAGAACATGTGCACATGTAGAGGACTGGGGGACGGGGATACGTAACGCCCCTAGATCCTAATTTAGGGCTAGGGGGACGTCGATACGTAATGCCAATAGATCCATAGTTTCAAGGTTAGGTAGTAGCATAGATCAGCACTACCGGCTCTAGTTCTATGGCTTGGGGGACGACGATACGTAAGGCCCCAAGACCACCAGTTTTAGTGACATTATTTTCATGCTTTGGGGGACGGCGATACGTAATGCACCAAAGTCATGGATTTGCACTTCTGGTTCCAGTTAGGCTTATGGGGGGACGGCGATCCGTAATGCCCCCATACGTCAAGTTTTTCAGAAAACAGATCAGATTTGAGATATCAAATTTTCAGAGAAAGAGTTTCCAGACATCAGAATTTCAGAAAAATAGTTTTCAGAGAACAAATCTTAGATACAGATTTCAGAAATATAATTTTTATAAAAGGAATTTCAGACGAAGTTTTTAGAAAAGCGTTTTCATATAAAGTTATTTATGGAACTTTGGTTTTAAAACCTAATGTGTTATTAGTATTTCAGTTTTTTTTTTCGTCCACTCACTTAGATCGTACAACTATCTAACCCCCACTCCTAGTTTCCTTATTTTGCTAGTGATCTCTGAGGATGAGTTCGGGAAGGCGGATACTGATGCAGTCACTAGGGTTGGAGTCCACCAATGCAAGTCAGTCAAGAGTATAGTAAAGTCATGCATTAGTTAATTGCTTGTACCGGTCATTGTTATAAGTATAAATGTTCTCAGTTAAGTTGTAGACTGCATTTATTTTAAAAAATATAATAATGAGTTATTATTATTATTATTATTATTATTATTATTATTCTGGTGAGTTAAGTTTTGGTTCCATGCTTGAGATTGTATATAGAATGAGATTAGCAGTTGTCAGAGCGTCAGAGGCTATGGGGTTAGTACGGACTATCCCATGCCGGTAGCATCTCCCGGATTCGGGGATGTTACAAAGATGGTATCAGAGCATGGTCTAGGGAGTCAGTAACTGCAGTCGGCAGAGTGTTGGGGTCTGCTATAGACAGTATGTCCGGGATACCCGTATACAAGGCACTACCTCTCTAGTATCTAATCGTTGAGTACGTCCTCAAATTTTCGTAGACAGGTTAGTAAGCTTTCCTAGATCATTCGAATAGTATTCCTTACGAGGAAAGTTACACTCTAGATCCAAGTTAAGAATTCCCCTTTAGTTATCCTGGTTCATTACCAGAAGTCCAGAACGAGCTATGAAATTAAACAATAATAAACTAAGAAGTTAACCAGGGAAATATGATAGAAAAGCAATGAGAAAGCAATGAAGAAAGTATAAATGTTTAGGCAGCCATAGACAAAGAAAGATGAAGAGACATAAAGAGATAGTGAAGTTCAAAGAGTACCCACCCAGGAAAATAGAAAGAGAAAGCAAAAGTTAGAAAGAGAAGTAAAAGATAGAATGTAGATATCTAAGCAATCAGAAGCAAATAGAGATAGGGGTACGGAAGTAGATAGATTAGAAAATGCCATAATCTACAGTAGTAAGAATCAGAGACACAGAGTTAAATAGTAAAAGATAATATCAGAACTAGTAATTAATAAGATAATAGAAAACCTGAACCAGAGTAACATACCGAGTAGACTTGAGTAGAGTTTCTTCCCTCCCAACAAGATTCATTTTCTCCTCAGAAAATTTTTTCCAAGCATGTTCAATAGTCCTGAAGCATTTCATATAGAAGCGAGTTCCATAATAACCAAGGTTCACCATAAGGCAGAAGAAGCAAGAAGTTAGGGATAGTCGTGGAGAATTCTAATAGACTGAGATGCCAAGGAGGAAGAAGAGAACTCTGGATTCCCTAAAATCAGGACCGCATGCAAATAAGATGAATGACTTCAGAAAAATGATTAGTTGACCTAACTAAAGAGTCCAACAAATAAGACCCTAACCTACCCAGATCCTTACCCCCATAATGCTAATTAAGAAAGTTATTCTGATAGAGTTTATCTCATACCTACCCTACATGAGTAATAGACTCTATCAGAATATAGAGTACCAGAATAAGGATATAGAAACCCATCAAGACATAAAGAAATAACGAATAAGATATAAAACAGATCCTACCAGCATAGATATAGGCGACCGCAAGAAAAGCCCGATGGGAGTCAATCTTAAGAAATGGGAAGACCTTGGATGGCAGACCACCTAGAAGAATAATCAAGGAAGTTTTGAGGATATAAAGAAGAGAACCCAGGGTAACCCAAATATTAAGGCAAGTTGGAGCGAGGTTTGCAAGACTAGTAAGAGTCCATAGATAAACCAAATGCAGTAGAACCCATAGATCAGCCAAGTCAGTAGAAATTTGTGAAGTATACAGGGAAAATTTGAGAGGTTGGAGACACTTGGCAGGGATAAAAATGCCAGTAAGAATAGTAGATTCTAGAGCTAAAGACAAAACTTATAGCAAGAAAAGAGATTGGAGATCTAGAAGTAACTAGACATATCAATCACCACTAGCATTTGTAGTACAACTGAGAACCAAAAGTTTAGATATAAAAGTTATATTGAAGGATGTGAAAGGTAACGAGAAAATTCTGTACATTCAGGAACATATTTAACAAAGTGAGAAGATAATAGCATAAAAAATTGATAATGGTTGTGGGAACCCAAGATAAGGAGTAGCCGATCAGGCTCATGTAGAACGAATGATGACCCTTCCTTCTAGAAACCTTGGTTCTAGTAAAGAATGAAAACACCTAACCAAATCATCACCAAGCTTAAGTGTAAAGCAGAAATGCATACTTATCAATTCTTATGGAACGAATATGCAAACTCCTCGACTTAGAACCTAGTGAAGAGAAAAGCCAATAAAGAATAGTAGTTAACAGATAAATATATCGCGAGATGGCAAGAACAGTCGAGATGACAAGAAGCATGAGATAGACTGGTTCAAAGCCACAATCAGTTAAGCTAAGGAATCCTTAAAGGAATAAAGACCTAAAGTATATAGAGTTCAGAGAGATAATAATTTTAGGAACATAACAAACAACTTAAAGAGAGTTGCATAGTATTGCGTAGAAGGACTAGGTGAAGAGTAGCACTTGAACCAAATATTTTATAGGAAATATCCTAAGTAACCGAAATAGATGGAATCTTCAGGAACTCATAGAAGTAAGGAGTTTAAGTAACTAAGACTAGGAGGAAACCCTTGTAGCAGAGCAAGTTTCTCAAAGAAGAATAGCAAAGATAGTACAGTAGCACTAAAGAGAGGAAAATGACGAATTTAGAGGGTTAAACAATAGAGACTGAATAGGAATGAGTGCAGAGGTGGTACTGTTAGGGATATGCCCTATACCCAACTTGTGGATGGGCTTTATGTACATGTATTTGTAATACTTTCATTAATTAATAAAATGGAAATCTTTATCATACGTGTCTTACATAACTTATATGAATCATCAAACACTGCAATAAAGCCCTTGGAAAATAAGATGAAGGCTTCCACACCTTATGAGAATCATTACTCCCAAACGTTCCTAGTTATAGTTTTATGAATAATCTGGGCATTCCCAAAGCGGAGAGACTAGCATGATGATATGATCCACCCTTAAGTGAGGTAGTCGATCTCAAAGGCTACTAGCGGAGATCTGTCCGCTTCATGTATCACATAGATGCATGAGTTGCTCGTGTCCATCGAATTGACCGCCAAAAGTTTTCACATGGAGTGTTTATCCCATGTGTCTGTGAGAACTTTCATGTATCGATTGTTTGACTAGTCCTTAGACTTGAGGTCTTTACAATCTTATTTGTGGATGAAATAACTTTGACATTCTCATTCCCCGGTTCAAAAGAACCGATCATAAGGGTATGATTGGGTCATTTTTTGAAACACATGAAGTTTGTAAAGATACAACAGAGAATCGCCACTCTCTCGGATAATATTTTCTTATAAGAGTAGTATTCCAGTTCGCGGGTTGATATGTATGATCAGTGCTTGAGACTGTGGCTGCAGCGGAAGAATCATGTGAGATTCTTGGGTTAGCACGATTCATGACACAATCAACATCATACCTTTGACTATATGGGTAGACACTTTCCATACCCTAGGTCAAACAGTAGGGATACAGTGAGGCGAGGGACCGTATCATATGTAAATCGCATACAAAATGGGTATATATCTTTCCTTCTCATTTGGGGGCCTTGGCATATTGCTAGATGTCAACCTTGGTCATTGAAATCGAACGACCATCTGATCGGAGGATAATTTATGTTCGATTAAATGATCACGATTCATTTCATGTCCAACTTGAGGGGAACCCAAAAGGTCACACATAACAAAGTTGAAATCAATGGTTAATAGTGTATAATAAAAATTTAACAGCATATATGATTGTTGTAGGAATTGTTCATAAATGGTTCAATGTGTTTAATTATTAAATAGATCATTTATGAGGTTCTATAGTGGCTTAGGGATTTGTTCATGACGATAGGGGCACTTTGGGAATTGGAATAAATAAAAAAAGGTGCGCATATGACGCCTCCTTTTTTTATTTTATTTATTTGTTATTTGTTTTGGATTCCAATTCGGCCCAAACTCTTATTAGGGTTTTATAACCTCATTAAACCACTAAATTAAGATCTAATGGCGAATATTAAATTAGCATTTATCCCACATCAGATTCTTAATTAACTTTGTTGTCTTTGGAGCACCTATATAAACCCAAAGAATTCTTTACAAATTTTACACCAAAAAAAAACTTTTCATATCATGGGTTTATATAAGTGAGCAACTCTAAAGTTTAAAGAGTAAGCCATTGATTTTGAGGATCCTTAAGTCTAATTGACTAAAGGAACCTCAAGTTAAAATTTTTGAGGTATTTGCCTAGGCTAGCACCAAGGGCAAAATACCCGTGCATTTAAGGCGTAGTCTTGCCGTTGAGTTTTGGCTTTAGTGTGTGCACCTTTGGAGGCAACACACTTGGGTGGCTCTTTGGAACGTGGAAGAGCTTGCTGAGTTCGAGAAAAGCTTGTAGATTGGAGGGTGGACTAGAGGAGTCTTCGGTTCAAGTAAGTCTTTTTCTTTCTTTATTTTAATTAGAGTTCTTATGATAGTTAGCATGTTTAAGTTTATGTTCTTTGCATGTTTTATGAGATTCTTATGCTTAGAATATATAGTAACATGCCTAGGCTTGTAGAATAATCAAAACAAATGGGTCTTAGGCAAAATGGATAGTGGCATCATAATTTTTCTTTAATTTTCCGCTGCGCACTTGCGGCCGCTTCCCAACAGGTACAAAGAGGTTGTTAGAAAGCATAGCTCTAGAAGGATTTCACAAAAGAGGAGAAAAGATTGATTATATAGGATAATCAAGAGTGAAGTGGGTAAAGACAAACCATACAGTCTTAGTAGTAATACCTTGGGGTAGGAAAAGACACCAGACATGTATGCACGAGAATCCTAGACTCATAGATAACGAATATGTGCCACCAGATCACTATAAAGAGAAAAGCCTCAAGATAAGTTCTTGCCCTCCCAACCCTCGTTAGCCAGTAACAACGAATGTAGACTTAAAAGTTTGTCTCAAAACATTCACAGAATCAGGAGAATGCATAGTTGAAGAGATTGGAACATAAAAACCTTTAGATACAATTCAAGAACAAAATAAAAGAAGACATAGTTTTTAGTAAGAGATCTAGAAGAACAGTTAACTAGATAAAATGATAAAGAGAGAGAAAGTACTAGTTAAGCAGTAATAAGGATGTAAAAGAACAACACTAACATGACTAAAGATATGTGAGAGTAAATGGAAAGGTCAGTAGGTACATGGTTTGGGAGCAAAAATAGAAGAATGAAACAATGAGGTTTCTTAGTATCAGTTTAGACTACGGATAAAGGGTGGTTTAATAGATTTGTAGCATAGTACGGAATGAAGGAGGTAACTTGCTGTAATGTTACAATTAATATAGTAGGAAAATCCTCAAGATTCAGTAAAAATGGCATGTGTTTGAGTAATAACCCTTGGCGGCACTTGTTGGTTTCTATTAATGTCCCAAGATCATAAACAAGTATGAAATATGTGCGAATACAAATCGAAGAAGTTGCGGAATACTCACATCGATCGGTTGAGCGACGCTTTGACGAATAAAATCAACGTTCTGCCCTTGTAGCCTCACTGGTTTTGGCTCGGTTTTGGTCCTTCGTCAAGCTCCAAGCTTCGTCGAATGATTCCTGGCTCATGGGTGGACTTCCATATCACCTTCGCATGTCTCTCGGAGTGCTAGCTCTTGTGATTTTTGCCACAAAAATCACCACTCAAGCTTCCATTTTCTTCTTGGTTCACGGCGGTGAACTGCCAAAACCAGAAGCAAAACAACCCTCACATGGGCGAGAGAGAGAGAGAGAGAAATGTTGCTCCAAAAACGTGAGCAAAAGGAGAGAATGAATGAAGTGTGAGTTGTTGGTTAATTTGTGTATATTGTTTTCAAAAAACTAATACCAAATTTCAAAAGTCAAGTTAGTAAAATGTCATTCCAAATGACAAAAGTAAACTTGAGTGTTTTACATCACTTGCAATCAATCACATCAATCAATTAAGTGTTACATCACTCAAAGTGACATGTGATTTGACGCTTGATGTGACTAGCGATTTGACGCTTGATTTGACTTACGTGCGCAAATAATCCCGGGCTCGGGTTCGCGAATTCCAAATTAACGAATTTTCCATTGCGTCGTAATTAAATGATTACGCCTAGCGAAGTCACTATTGACGTCGCTAACGAATTAATTCTAAATTAACTCGTTCGCCCGAATTAAAATCTAATTTTAATTCTGCGTCGAAATCTAATTTCGTTTAATATATCAAATATATTAATTTCTCGATTAATTCCAAATTAATCGTTATCTCTCTTTAATTGATATTTTATCCGATATAAAATATCTCCGCAATTAATCCCAAATTAACTTTCTCTCTCTTCTAATTAATCCCAGATAAATTTAGAGTTCGAGTTATACGTCATCGGTGAATCTTTGGGAAGTGACCCATGAGATCCCCGGATATGTTGGCAGTAAATTCGGTCGTCAGACTATCCGAACACGTAAGTACCAAGTACTACGTTTTACCGATTTACAAGACAAGGTTGGCTTCTAGAAAAGCACCATGCCTACCCAATTCTCCGGAAATATCCTTACAGGAATAAAATATCTATATCAGGCGTAGTATACATAGTATTTCATATTTCTGTCCAGTATCGGATGATCACGTGCTAGGGCTGAGGCTGAAATTTTGTCTGCCCCGTACGAAACACATGTCGGATGTTTGGTAACTAGTCTCTATAATCGGATAAACATGACCTTGTGATTTTATCCCGATGACTGCAGTACTTAAGAGTACTAGTACCGTATCCTACGTGACCATCATCTCCATATGACTGGAGTGACACTTCCGTCTTGACATCACACCCAACACACTACAATTTTCAATATACCCAGCATTGGCGTACACAGAACCTGTTAAAGCCCTGGACGACAGCAACCAAAGTATATTGATTGTCGCAAGTATTAGCGGTTCAAGTATCAGGTTAAGACCAAATACACCTACCCTGATTTCGGACTTCCATAGACACATAGTCATACTACAAATGGAATTCTGAGGGGGTTATCCAGAGCGAAGCTGTTTCCCGTACCATCGGTAAAACACAACCTCCTATTACACTTGCATGAGTATCCTATACCCAAATATATGGGAACTATGCCGTTGTGCCCTCACAACGTGCACAAGTGTAATACTAGTCTTTTACGTATTTATCGATGTCCAATCTCGATAATACTCTGACTAGGGATATTTAATAATTAATCCTTCGTGGACTGATACCGTCTCATATCATTCTCAATCCAGTAACTAATCATATGGACCTCCTATCATTTATACATCTAGGTGATCTAATCACAAATGATAAGAGAGCAATCTCCTTTGTCACATAGTTAATTTATACAACACCATGATCTATACAAATAGTGACGCTATGGGTCATAATTGTCCAACAATCTCCCACTTGGCCTATAGCCAGTCACTCGAGTGTCTTACACCCGAACTATGTACGGTTGGCTCAAATTGCTTAGAAAAGGCTTTTGTCAGCGGATTTGTAAGATTATTATCTGATGTGATTTATTCGATCATCACATCGCCACGATGTATGATCCGAACGAATCAGATGAATATCTAAGTATGTATATGGATCGTTGATGAGACCATTAATTCTTTAGCTTGTGCTCAAGCCTAGCTCAGCTGCTAACAGAATTATATCTAATCTAATTAGATTTGTTTATCGACCCAGAAGGCTTCCATTGCCGCCTCAGCTGCAGCAATAACCCGCTTTTTTTGTTTATTCGGTAACAGTATCTTGCTTGGAAGATTTCCAGCTCACTGTTCCGTTATTCAAACTTTGTAGTACCGTTTGCGACTTATAGTCGTATTATCGGTTTTAGGAAACTTGCTACAATGATCCCAGTCACTTCAAGTTCTCTATATCCTTAGTTTAAGACAGCATCCTTAGTTCTATAAGATACTAATGGATGTTCTTAACATCAATCCAGTGACTATCACTAGGATTGACCTGTTTATGACTGCATATGCTTAAAGCATACGAGACACCAGGTCACGTACATTTTTCAATGTACGAGTTCTCGGAGAGTTTTCTCGAAAGCCAAGCTTTCACCGATTATTATTATGGGAATAATCATTTCCAAGAAATGACATATTATCATTATTTTATAGGACAGCCACTGTAAGTCATACTTACCACTGCATATCGGTATTCCTCTTAGGAAAACCGCATGGTCAGCAACAATTACATTGTTCTCAGGAGAGATGTATAAGTACAATACTTATGGTATCCCTAGGATAACCTACAATTGACACTTATCCAATTTGGGTTCAAGTTTGGTATCACCCAAACATATGCCTAGCATTCCCAAATTATCAGGAATGAGAAACCTGGTTTCTTTCCCGTTCATATCTAATATGATATCTGTCAAACAGATTATTATGGAACCTTATTCTAAATAAGTTCTTGCACTGTTTAAAGCTTATCCGTTGAAGGAAATGGTAGCTCAGAGCGACTCATGATTAACCATATCATGTCAAACAAAATTCGGTTATTCGGTTCGGACACACCGTCAAACTGACGTGTTCCGGGAGGAGTCCTCATTTGAAAGAATACTATACTCTTTCAAGTATATGAGAAACATATTGCTTAAGTATTTTCCATTACGGTCTTACCGTAACGGTATAATACTATAGCCGATCTGTTTGTCTATTTCGTGTCGAAACTTTAAAAGTTTCCGATTTGTGTTTCAATAGAAACACATAACCATAATGCGATGCCACATCCGTATAGGTCACGAAATATTCATATCCACATCTAGCCTAGCTAGACATGGGCCCACTTGATTCACTATGAACGAGGGCTTACAGATCGATGGCATTTGCACTTTTACCGAGTAAAGGTGTTTTAGGCACTTTGCCCAATAAACTAGATTCATAGACTTTATTTGAATGGAATCAAAACAGTCCTAGTATCCACTCTTCAAAAGTGTGGATATACGATTCTTGTTTAATTGTGTTCCAGACAACAATGCCACAAAAGTTTCATCTGATCAAATCAGTTTGAGCTGTTTGTTTGTTATGTTATATGTTCGAGATCTTTATTTATATTCAAAATATAAATTCTGTTATTCACATCTAATGTGTTTATCTCAATATCATCTTTATATAATAAAACACTTTAGTGTTCTAGAATATAAAGGTTCACCCGCAACGGGTCAAACATTGATATAGAGATAATGTATCTAGTCAAACTAGTTACATTGTAACAGATTCCTAATATAAGTACACATTTGAAGGTAGTTCCTTAAGTTAGGTATCTACGGTTAAAACAGTGACTTTCATCCCGTTTCCAATCCGCAGATAAATCTCAATTGAGGTCAGTATCTTGTTCAAAACAGATTCTGAACATCAATATATATTTATATCACACTAAGTATCTAAAATCCAATTTTAATACTAGTAGTGAATATATTTATGAAAAACATATTGAAGTCAGAGCCTTGCTCGTTCTTCAATTCCTTCGTGTCTGCTTTGTCCAAACGACAGTCACGCTTCCGCGATCCCGTTTGCCACAATTAAGGCAGACATTTTGGGATATGTCCTTTATCTTCCTAGAAGATTATAATGATTTTGCCTTTGCCAGTTTCAACACTCCAGAAGCCTTTGGGCAAGCCTTGGTCTTCTAGAATATTGAAGTAAGGTTCGCCTTGCGCTACTTGCCTAATTGCAAACTTTGACTTTATCTCATTGAGAATAATCATTAACTCTCCAAGAGTTTACTATTGCAATTTAGTACTTCTAAAATCTAAAGATAGATTTATGAAGATCCTTCAATTTTATTATCATATTTTAAGGATCTAATCCTTAGTTCTGATTCAGAAATTAAGGAGTCTACTGCGACAAGCTTAATGGATTAAGCACTTTAGTTATCATCACATAAATCTTCCAAAGATTATGCTCTACTATTTGCTTATTTCCGGACTTAGGCATAATACATTATTTTATCAAATAAAGTAACTTATTATTTTCCAGGACCATCCTGAAATTTATTCTCAATTTTGAAAATTAAACCATTTAAATACATTTTCCCGAGGATTATGTTTTAAATGTCAATCTTTCAATTACATCTTGATTCTAATAGTCCAAATATTTAATCAATGATTTTGGTACTATTTATTATAATGATTACAATAATCCAACTATTTGATCAACTATAATTTAATAGATTAAAATCAATTTTATTGATTACTGTAATCCAATTATAAAATCAACTATAATTGAATAGTTTGAATATAGTCCAACTATTTATTAAAAACAACATTTAAATATCAGTCCAACTAACATTTAATTTATAACGACGAATGATATTTGATTTGAGCGCGTATGGCAAGTAATTAAACGAGTATTGCAAATTCAATTCTTGCCTCCCACTATTTTTCGGCGAGCCTCTAACCCTCTGTTGAGTACTCGGGAAACCGTGTTTCCTAGTGGGCTAGGATCCTGTTAAATATCACACAATCTTGACTTTGGCCAACAAATTGTAAGATAATTAACTAGGTAGATCTCTACGATCGATTGGATCCAATCCAATTCCTAGATCCGGTAGGGGGACATCCAAGTCTGAACCATATATCTTATATATGCCAATACATCCAATGTATTACCTAACCTTTTTCCTCTGAATCAACTAAGCATTGGCTTTAGCACAACATACTTAGAGATCCCAGTCAAGCGCGACCCATTGACCATGGAAAGCTTCGTAATCAATGTCGATATACAAGAAGTGGTCTTGACTTTGGCCAACAAACCACAACTTGGACAAGACACCAATATGGAACAAAGCCTTCGTGATTCAAACACATCCTCGACGGACAAAGGCCTTGACTTTGGCCAACAAGCCAATGCCAGTCTCGGATCTTGAGTGAGAATCACTCAATGGAAGGAAATACGCTTAATATTTTGTGAGGGTTTTTCGAGTGCAAATTGGCAACCAATTTATTATCTTTGTTAAGGTCTCATCATCATACACCCTTAAACATGCATTCTAAACACATAATAAAGCGCATATGAAAAATAATAATGATATGCGGATGTATACTTTACACATCGATCCTAGATCAAATCTCTCATTTTCTCTCTCCCGCTAGCACATGTATCACTTCTACCCGTTACACTACACTTCTAAAGACACCTCATTTACATTGAGGGGAATAGGTGAGAAGAGAATACAAAGAATATGGAGGTGATAAGGCTGGACACGCATGTCCAATTAATAAATCAAATTTATTACAACAATTTCTAAAATTGTCCCACCCATCTAATATCCATCCGATATACATTATTCATGCATCGAAACCATGTATTCACACAAGCATGTTATCAATCAATCTAATCAAATTAATTAATCTGATAATTAGTGATCATCCAATGTTCAAACAATGATTTGATTTTGTGCGAGTCAAACTCATTTTGCGAATAAGTACTTAAAGTACGAATTCTCGAATTAAATTAAACTACATCATTAAATCCAATTTAATATGCATTTAATTCTAATTCGCTACTTAATTCCAAATTAAATACTACACTTTATTAACGAACTTTTACGACTTAAATTCCAAATTAATCGTTACGGGTCTCAAAGCCCGATTAACGTCCAACGTCAATTTAATTAAAGTCCAATGGGCTTTTAATTAATTTCTTAAGGGGTGGACTTTTGGTCAACTTGGGTCAAACCAAATAACCAAAATCCAATCCGGGAATTACCCCATAAGCCTAGAAATTAATTTTGGCCCATTAGGCCCAATTAAACTTTAAAGGTCCATTAAGTCGCATTTGGGCTTTATAGAAGCGGTTTTGGGCCCAGTTGGATCCAATCCATTTGGCCTAAACCTAACTTGGTACAACCAAGCCCAATAAGCCCAATTACAACAAAACAAGGCCAAATCCAATTTAAGGCCCAAAATAATTAAATTACTAAATTCCAAATTCATAATTTAATTACTTAAAGTGTATAACACAATTAATTATCCAATTAACATTTCTAAAACATCAATTAACACAACTAATCATGCTCATTTTCATCATCACATGCCCAACACATTTTGATCAAAATCAAACCCAATACATGCTCATCAAGGTCTCAGCAATTAGGGTTTTTGTCAAATTTAAAAATTCAATCCAATTAATTTTCAAATCAACAATCCCAACATGATTCTAACTCATCCAATGAATCAACAAATAAAAATTCCAAGACATTTAGGGCTTCAACCATTCGGCCAATTCCAAAAAATTGGGGAAATTTGTTCCAAACACAATTTCAACAAATTGATCCAATCAATCCTCAATTCAAACACATTTAAGCATACTAATTCATCCAATTTCATTCATCATTCTCAAAATCAAGTTTACCCAATTTTAAGCCCTAAATCAATTTCATGCTCAAACTTTGCTCTAGATGCCTTTGTTGGTTTCTATTAAGGTCCCAAGATCATAAACAAGTATGAAATATGTGCGAATACGAATCGAAGAAGTTGCAGAATACTCACATCGATCAGTTGAACGACACTTTGACGAACAAAATCAACTTTCTGCCCTTGTAGCAGCTCACGGCAGTGGCAGTGAGAGCACACTGGTTTTGGCTCGGTTTTGGTCATTCGTCAAGCTCCAAGCTTCGTCGAATAATTCCCGGCTCATGGGTGGACTTCCCTATCACCTTTGCATGTCTCTCTGAGTGCTAGCTCTTGTGATTTTTGCCACAAAAATCACCACTCAAGCTTCCCTTTTCTTCTTGGTTCACGGTAGTGAACTGCCAAAACCAGAAGCAAAACAGCCCTCAAATGGGCGAGAGAGAGAGAGAGAAATGTTGCTCCAAAAACGTGAGCAAAAGGAGAGAATGAGTGAAGTGTGAGTTGTTGGTTAATTTGTGTATATTGTTTTCAAAAATCTAATACCAAATTTAAAAAGTCAAGTTAGTAAAATGTCATTCCAAATGCCAAAAGTAAACTTGAGTGTTTTACAGTCTTTGACCAACCAACCACTTCCATCACTTGCAATCAATCACATCAATCAATCAAGTGTCACATCACTCAAAGTAACATGTGATTTGACGCTTGATGTGACTAGCGATTTGACGCTTGATTTGACTTGCGTGCCGCATTCGAATTCGAAATGCGAATGCGCTCACAAATAATCCCGGGCTCGGGTTCGCTAATTCCAAATTAACGAATTTTTCGTTGCGTCGTAATTAAATGATTACGCCTTGCGAAGTCACTATTCATGTCGCTAACGAATTAATTCTAAATTAACTCGTTCGCACGAATTAAAATCTAATTTTAATTTCGCGTCGAAATCCAATTTCGTTTAATATATCAAATATATTAATTTCTCGATTAATTCCAAATTAATCGTTATCTCTCTTTAATTGATATTTTATCACATATAAAATATCTCCGCAATTAATCCCAGATTAAATTTCTCTCTCTTCTAATTAATCCCAGATTAATTTAGAGTGCGAGTCATACGTCATCGGTGAATCTTTGGGAAGCGACCCATGAGATCCCCGGATATGTTGGCAGTAAATTCGGTCGTCGGACTATCCGAACACGTAAGTACCAAGTACTACATTTTACCGATTTACAAGACAAGGTTGGCTTCTAGCAAAGCACCATGCCTACCCAATTCTCCAGAAATATCCTTACAGGAATAAAGGATCTATATCAGGCGTAGTATAGGTAGTATTGCATATTTCTGTCCAGTATCGGATGATCACGTGCTAGGCCTAGGATTGGAATTATGTCTATCCCGTACGAAGCACATGTCGGATGTCTGCTAACTAGTCTCTATAATCGGATAAACATGACCTTGTCATTTTATCCCGATGACTGCTGTACTTAAGAGTACTAGAACCGTATCCTGCGTGACCATCATCTCCATATGACCGAAGTGACACTTTCGTCTTGACATCACACCCAACACACTACGATTCTCAATATACCCAGCATTGGCGTACACATAACCTGTTAAAGCCCTGGACGACCGCAACCAAAGTATATTGATTGTCGCAAGTATTAACGGTGCAAATCTCAGGTTAAGACCAAATACACCTACCCTGATTTCAGACTTCCATAGACACATAGTCATACTACCATTGGAATTCCGAGGGGGTCTATCCAGAGCGAAGCTGTTTCCCGTACCATCGGTAAAACACAACCTCCTGTTACACTTGCATGAGTATCATATACCCAAATATATGAGAACTATGTCGTTGTACCCTCACAACGCGCACAAGTGTAATACTAGTCTTTTACGTATTTATCGATGTCCAATCTCGATAATACTCTGACTAGGGATATTTAATGATTAATCCTTCGTGGACTGATACTGTCTCATATCATTCTCAATCTAGGAACTAATCATAGGGACCTCCTATCATTTATACATCTAGGTGATCTAATCACAAATGATAATAGAGCAATCTCCTTTGTCACATAGTTAATTTGTACAACAACACCATGATCTGTACAAATAGTGACGCTATGGGTCATAATTGTCCAACAGCACTAGGATTTGGAAAATAAGTTAGGTGGATTACCGTGACCAGATTTTTTATAGTAATGGAAGCAAGGTAAAAAAGAATATGAGCTTTAGCCATGACCAATTGCTAACGCTGATGTTAATAGCGGATAATGTGGTTTAGGTACCAGAGTGTTGGGTTTCTCTAAGGTCCCGGGATCAAATCAAGTAATGAACACATGTGTGAATACTCGTAAAAGCATGGCGGAATCATACTTACAACGATCGGCTTTTGCGACGTGAGGAACAACAAAATTCTTCAAGCTTTGGCTCTATGAGGCTCTCGGCTTTCTCCAATCTTTGTGCTCCAAATTCGGCCATCTCCAAGCTCCAATCTTTCGAATGGTGATTCCATGCTCACAAGTTTGTTTCCTTATCACTTCGTAAGACCCCGAATGTGTGCTAGCACTCCGGAAAAATTTGCCGCAAATATTTCCTTATGCTTCTTCTTCATTCTCGGCTTTAGCATATTTTAGAAGAAGAAAATGCCCATTGGGCGAGAGAGATGGAGAGGAGAGGAGAGAAAAAATGTGTTAAGTTAATTGATTTCCAAAAACAATTAAAATATATACCATATTTTGAATTTCCAAAAGTAAAAAAGGTACAAGCATTAAAGCTTTCCAACTACCACCATCAATCACAAGTGACATGTTGTCACATCACTCAAAGTGACTGGACATCACATCAATTGATTGACTAGTGATTTGACGCTTGATGTGACTTGTGGGCCGTACTTTAATTCATAATGCGAGTGCGCCCGCAAACACTACCGGGCTAGGGTTCGCTAATTCCAAATTAACTAATTTTTCGTTGCGACATAATTAAATAATTATGCCTAGAAAAATTACTATTCACGTCGCTAACGAATTAATTCTAAATTAACTTGTTCGCCCGAATTAAAATCTAATTTTAATTCCACGTTGAAATCTAATTTCGTATAATATATCAAATATATTATTTTATCGATTAATTCCAAATTAATCGTTCTCTCTCTTTAATTAATATTTTATCCCAGATAAAATATCTCCGTAATTAATCCCAGATTAATTTTCTCTCTATTAATTAATCCCAGATTAATAAAGTTCGAGTCATACGTCATCGGTGAATCTTCGGGAAGCGACCCATGAGATCCCCGGATATGTTGGCAGTAAATCCGGTCGTCAGACTATCCGAACACGTAAGTACCTAATACTACGTTTTTACCGATTTATAAGACATGGTTGGCTTCTAGCAAAGCACCGTGCCTACCCAATTCTCCAGAAATATTCTTACTAGAATATATGATCTATATCAGGCGTAGTATATGTAGTATTGCGTATTTCGATCCAGTATCGGATGTCACGTGCAAGGCCTGGGGCTGGAAATGTGTCTGCCCCGTACGAAGCACATATCAGATCTCTGGTAACTAGTCTCTATAATCGGATAAACATGACCTAGTCATAATATCCCGATAGCTGCAGCATATAAGAGAACCAGTTCTGTATGCTACGTGATCATCATCTCCACTATGACTGGAGTGATACTTCCATCTCGACATCACACCCAATACACTACAATTCTCAATATACCCAGAAGAGGCGTACACAGAACCTGTTAAAGCCCTGGACGACCAAAACCAAAGTATATTGATTGTCGCAAGTATTAACGGTGCAAGTCTCAGGTTAAGACCAAATACACCTACCCTGATTCGGACATCCATAGACACATAGTCATACTACCAATTGAATTCTGAGGGGTCTATCCAGAGCGAAGCTGTTTCCGTACCATCGGTAAACACAACCTCCTAATACACTTGCATGAGTATCCTATACCCAAATATATGAGAACTATGCCGTTATGCTCCCACAACGCGCACAAGTGTAATACCAGTATATTCTGCATTATTGATGACCAATCTCGATAATACTACGACTAGGGATATTTAATGATTAAACCTTATGGATTGATACTGTCTCATATCATCTTAATCTGGAACTAATCATATGGACCTTCTATCATTTATACATCTTGGTAATCTAATTACAAATGATAGAATAGCAATTTCCTTTGTCACATAGTTAATTTGTACAATAACACCATGATCTGTACAAATAGTGATGCTAGGGGCCATAACTGTCCAACAATCTCCCACTTGGCCTATAGCCAATCACTCAAGTGTCCTACACCCGAACTATGTACGGTTCGCTCAAACTTCTGCTGAGGAAATGCTTTCGTCAGCGGATTTGTAGTGTTATCTTCTGATGCGATTTATTCGATCATCACATCTCCACGATGTATGAACTGAACAATTCAGATGAATATTGAAGTATATATATCTGCATCGTTGATGAGACCATTAATTCTTTAGCCTGTGCTGAAGCCTAGCTCAACTGCTAACAGAACCACTCCTAATCTGATTAGGATTATTATCAATCCAGAAGGCTTCTATTGCTGCCTCAGCTGCAGCAATAATCCACTTTTGTTGTTTATTCGGCAACAGTATCTTGCTAGGAAGCTTTCGAGCTCACTGTTCCGTTATTCAAACTTTTAGTACCGTTGTTACGACTTATAGTCGTTTTATCGGTTTGGAAACTTGCAGCAGTGAACCCAGTCACTTCAAGTTCTCCTTCTCCATTGATTAAGAAAGCATCATTAGTTCCTCTAAGATACTCAAAGATGTTCTTAACATCAATCGAATGACTATCACTTGGATTGGCCCGATTGTGACTTCATATGCTCAAAGCGTATGAGACACTAGGTCGCGTACATTTATTTCAATGTACGAGTTCTCCGAGAGTACTAACAACTTTAAATCTATCCCAGTAGATCTTTATTCCTAGAATAAAGGTTGTTTCTCCCAAGAATTCTACGGAGAATTTTCATGAAAACCAAGCTTTCACCGATTGTATTATGGGAATATCATTTCCAAGAAATGATATATCATCACTGTTTAGGACATTCACTGTCAGTGCGCTCCCACTAACCTCCTTATATACACAAGAATTATAATCGTTTTGAATTAAATCATATAATATTATGATTACATCAAAACGATAATTCCAAGAACCCAATGCTTGCTTCAATCCGTACATGGATCGAATTAACTTCCAAACCTTGTTTGCTTGTTTTAGTACGACAAAACCGTCAGGATGTTATAAACATCCTCCAAAAGGTTTCCGTTTAAGGAAAGCGATTTTCCCGTTCAGCTGTCATATTTCATAAATGAAACATGCATCATCAGCAAGCATTATCCAAATGGATTTAACCATGGCAACGAGTAAAAGGTTTCGTCGTAATTGACACAATGCTGATAACAATACCTTTTCGCTACAAGCCCATCTTGGTACGTTGGTATGTTGCCTACCATGTATGTCTTCCTTGAAGACTTATATAATACCAATAGGCACAATGCCTTGCGGTACATCAACTAGTATCCAAACTTAGTTGGTATACATGGAATCCATTTCGGACTTCATGGCACTTTGCCATGATATGGAGTCGATACCTTGTATCACTTCCTCATACGTAGTCAGTTCGTATTCCTCAATAAGATTGACATCTTCACGAGGTGAGATCAGAAACCCATACCCCAGGTTGTTTTCTGACTCTCTCCGACTTACGTGATTCTTGTGTATTCGAAGCTTATTGGTATAGTTTCATCCTTGACGAACTATTTGTGTTCCATTAAGGAATCGGTGCCTGGAATAGTATTACTCTGATTTTCATCGTGTTTTACTTTCTTCCCACTTACCACTGCATATAGGTATTCCTCTTAGGAAAACCGCATGGTGAGCAACAATTACATTGTTCTCTTATGAGTTGTATAAGTGTAGGCACTGCATTTTTGTATATAAGTCCCTGTGATGAGTCTCATTTGGAGACACTACCTTTTAAGTCGAGGAAGTCGCGGGAAACGGATGTCGGAAGGGAATCAGGATTTTGTTAGATTTTATTCGCTTGTTTAGCTTCAGGCTCACTCGTTGGACCTCCGTTTTAAAGCACCTTTAGCCCAAAAACCCAGTATACCACCAAAACCACCAACCAAAGCCCACACACGCCCAGCCTAGCACACATATGCCCAAGCCTATAAAACACATCCAAAATAATTAAAATGCATATTTAACACATGGGAAAATCAAAATAAATTAAATAAAATCTAAATAATTTCCAACCTAATTAACATAAATCAAATATATGATATTCCTAATAAAACAAATTGTTGGAAATTCTAATCCATGTCCCAAGATCAAAAATAAAAATATAATAAATCAAATACCAAAATTGGTATATGATAAGGTCAAAGGTCTATCACTTTAACTTGGAGTGTAATTCACTCTAACTTGGAGTGTAATTCACTCAAACTTGGAGTGTAATTCACTCTTCCACCAAAACCCATCATCAGAAATTAAAACAATGACAATTGATGTGATGGTTGATGTGACATGTGGACCCCACTCGATTCTAAATGCGAGTGGGCCCGCAAACACTCCCGGGCTCGGGTTCGATAATTCCGAATTAGTGAACTTCCATCGCGACGTTAATTAAATCAAATTTAATTATTAATTGTGCCTAACAAAATTACTATTCACGTCGCTAACGAATTAATTCCAAATTAAATCGTTTGCCTGAATTAAAATCTAATTTTAATTCTTCGTCGAAATCGAATTTCGTTTAATATATCGAATATATTATTTTAATGATTAATTCCAATTAATCTTTCTCTCTCTTCAAATAGTACTTTATCCAAGATAAAGTCTCTCCGCAATTAATCCCAGATTAATTAAGTTCGAATCATACGTCATCGGTGAATCTTCGGGAAGCGACCCAAGAGATCTCTGGATATGTTGGCAGTAAATACGGTCGTCGGACTATCCGAACACGTACGTACCAAGTACTAAGTTTTTACCGATTTACAAGACAAGGTTAGCCTCTAGCAAACGCCATGCCTACCCAATTCTCCAGAAATATTCTTACTGGAATATAAGATCTATAACAGGCGTAGTATACCGCAGTATAGTGTATATATATATATCGATCCAATATCGGATGATCACATGTAAGGCCTGGGGCTGGAGATGTGTCTGCCCCGTACGAAACATATATCGGACATCAAGCAACTAGTCTCTTTGAATCGGATAATCATGACCTTGTCATATTATCCCGATGCTTGCAACCATTATAGAGTACTAGTTCTGTATCCTGCGCGATCATCATCTCCATATGTCTGAAGTGATACTTCCCTCTTGACATCACACCCAATACACTATAATTCTCGATAAACCTAGAAGAGGTGTACACAGAACCTGTTAAAGCCTGGACGACCAAAACTAAAGTCTACCGATTGTCGCAAGTATTAGCGATGCAAGTCTCAGGTTAAGACCATATGCACCTACCCTGAAGCGGACTCCCATAGACATGCAGACATACTACCAATGGGATTCCGCGGGGTCTATCCAGAGCGAAGCTGTTTTCCGTACCATCGGTAAAACACAACCTCCTACCGCACTTGCATAAGTATCCTATACTTAAATATATAAGAACTATGCCGTTGTGCCCTCACAACACGCACAAGTGCAGTACTAGTCTATTCCGCATTATCGATGTCCAATCTCGATAATACTACGACTATGGATATTTAATGATTAAACCTTTATGGATTGATACTGTCTCATATCATCTCAATCCGGAACTATCATAGGACTTTTACCATTTACATATCAAAGTAAATAAATTACAAAACGGTAAAAGGCAATTTCATTACTACATAGTTAATTTTGTACAATAATACAATATCATTTACAAAATAGTGACGCTATAGGTCATAACTGTCTAACACAAATCTCATGCCTAATTAACATAAATCAAATAAAATCATACCAAGTTAGCACAAATCACCTACCTAAAACAAAACAAATTAAATATTAGACTTTCCTTGTGAGACACTAATTGATTCCTTCCTTTTCAAACAAGGAGAAGCCCTAGCCTTTGCCTATAAATAAAAAGCAATTCCAACCCTTAAAGTCTCTCCAATGCACGCCCAATACACACAAACAACAAGAAGCAATTATCTTCTCCTCTCCCTAGCATTTCACGCGCAATACAAGAACAAGAAGCAAAGACAATTCCCTCACTATTCTCCCTTCACATTGCCGAGAAAATCATCACTCCAAGTCCCCCTATTGCCGTGCAAATTAACCCTTCATCAACGGAATATACACCCCTCAAAACAGTCCCCATTACCGCAACAAAAACATATCCCTAGAACCCCCGAAACAGTCCCTTAAAGCCACCAAAACTGCATCACCGAAATAGTCACAAAACCCCATTGTACCCACCGAAAACTGCACCCAAGAAAACCCTTAATATTACCGAAAACAACTGCCCCATACAGCCCCTACACCACTGAAAATAGTAGCCCAAACAGTGGCCTAAATCACCTAAAACAGTAACAAAAACTGCACCTTAAAACTCCTAAAAGAAGCCGCAAATCAGCAGCCCTCTAACCCCTTAAAACCGCAAAAAAGAGCCCCTAAAACAGTAGTAAAACAACAGCAAAATAACAGAAAAATGGACTGAAAACAGTAGCTTGAGCAGCAAAACAGCGATGAAAGACGTGGACCAGTAAACCGGATGAGTTGCGGAGCATCCACCCTTCCGACGACCGTGTACCGTACTTCCGAGAGACGATTTAAAAGGTTAGACCTGATGGCACTTTTCGTATTTATTTTTATCATCTTTTAATTGTTTTATTTATTTATTTGGCATGAGAGTCGTTTGTGGATGCATGTTGTGGCTTGAATGGATGGGAAAATATGTCATCTCCTGTGGTATATAGGATGGAAACCCAGACGTAAATTCCGTAGCCGAATCTGAATGGACGGTAGTGCGGTCTGTACTTGGGAAACAATTCCATGTACCACTTGAGTAAACGGCGCATATTTTGTTTTATGTTATCTTGATTCGTTTATTATCTGCTATTTAATTTATGCAAGTTATTTGTTTGTGTAATGATGTGATAAAGCGCATGGGCTTAGTAAGTTGGATTAAAGGTCCTCATGTCGAGGGATAAAAAGCCTAAGGGCTACCTTTATCACGATACTTTGCCGCGCCGGATGAAGTGTGTTTGGTTGAATGTGAGATGTGTTTAACCGAGCATACAAAGTCCTATATCATTGTCTTTACTTTATATGTATTGTAATGTAATGCGCATGGGCTTATTATGTTGGTATAAAGGTTCTCTATTTGAGAGAATAAAATTCCAAAAGGCTACCTTTATGACAGTACTTCACCGCACCTTTTATTATTTCGTTGTTTGCTTTCTACATGTCATCTTTTTGCATAATCATGCATCATATTGCAATGCGCATAGGCAAATCAAGTTGGATTAAAGGTCCTCCATTTTGAGGGATAGAAAACCGAAGGGCTACCCTTACCACGACATTTTGCCGCGCCGGACAAAGTATGTTCGATTGAATGTGAAATACGTTTAATCGGACACTCGAAGTCCTATATAGATGTGGGCATATGTCGCATCTCTTGGTCACTCGAACCCTTGAGTGGGGAGACCTAGTTGTGGGCGACCCTTCGCCAGCGAGAGTCTTTGTCTATACTCCCGCAAACCCACACGTAGAGCGGAGTTGTTTGACTTATAGCAAATATTTCTTTGTGCTTGTGGACCATCCTCATTTGGATGTAGTTGGACTTCTTGTCAGAAATGCGAGCTTGTTGGGCCATTTAAACTGGGACAAGTTCGTATCCTATGACAATTGGGCCAAAAGTTTCTGAAATGGCGATGGGCCGCTCTGTAGAAATTATTGCTTTATGCTTGAATTATCTCTTTATGCTTGTATTTGTGGACCATCCTCATTTGGATGCAGTTGGACTTCTTGTCAGAAATGCGAGCTTGTTGAGCCATTTAAACTGGGAAGAGTTCGTATCCTATGACAATTGGGCCAAAATTTTCTGAAATTGCGTTGGGCCGCTCTGTAGAAATTATTGCTTTATGTTTGAATTATCTCTTTATGCTTGTTTTTGTGGACCATCCTCATTGGGATGCACTTGGACTTCTCGTCAGAAATGCGAACTTGTTGGGCTACTTAAACTTAGACCCGGCCGGAGGTTCGGTCCGATTCGGAACCGAACCGAACCGGCCGATTTCGATTCCACAAGTGTGGAACCGGAACCAAACCGGTTAATTCCTGTTCGATTCCGGTTCCACACTTAAGTGGAACCAGAACCGTAAACCGAACCGGTCGGTTCCGGTTCGGTTACCAGTTTTTTTTTAATTTTTTTTATTTTAATAATAAATTTTAAAAAATAGAAAAAAATTCTATAATCGTAATGTTTTTTCAAACTATCACATCATTTTTATAGAATCTTTTTTTATAAAATTCTTTTAACATATAATCCTGCTATAGCCAACTCTTGGCTAGTGC
>SKCR01027843.1:0-34356 GCA_019454045.1 Zanthoxylum bungeanum
TTGTAAGATTTGTATAGGTTTTGTGGCGAAAATCCGGTAACGCAACGGAAACGCGGAAAATCAAAATTTTCCTATTTCAATAATTTTTCTTGTATCAATTAAATAAACTTATTTATTTAATTACCCAATACTTAAAAACTGAAATTTTACACAAGAAACTAAATTTCTTGGTAATTGCCGAATTGGCCCAAAACTTTGCAAATTGATCATTTTAGTCCTTAAATTGTCAAAGAAAATTTTGGATGATTCTAAATCAATTCTAAAATTATTTCCAACATGTCCAACACATCAAAATCAGATTGCAACAAAATACCCAAAAATTTTGTAATTGCCGAACACACCCTTAATTTTTCAATTTTTATAATTTGGTCAATTTTTGTTCAAAACATGTCAAGATCAGCTCTAATCAACTAAAAAATTAATATGAATCATATACAAACCATAATAAACCACATATATGGAAATCCCCAAATTTGGAAATGCTTAAGAACCCTAATTTTATAATTTCTTCAAATTGACAAATTTTACCAAATCAATTAAATTCAACACTTTAATTCAAACTTTACCACACCAAACAAGTCTCACCATCATGAAACAACTCAAGAACAATTCTAGGTCATCAATGAGTGGCTTAACAACTCTATAATGGTAACTTGATTATCAAATAATCAAAAGAGAGTTTATAAAACCATTTTAAGCTCACTTGGAAACCATACATGCTTTCATCTTTCAAACAAGTTCATAACCATTTAAAAAACAAACTATAAGTGTAGAGATAACATCCTAGCAACACATTTTGAAGCTAAGCATGATAGAAATATTTTCTTAGTTGAAAGATTTAAAGAAAAACTTACAAAATCAAAGTATTTCAAGCTTTTCCTCTGTGATCTTCAACTTTTTCTCTCACCTCTTTTGTGTTTATTTTTGTGTAACTTGTTAACCTTCACCTAATGAAAATGAAACAAAACAATATATACTCCCAGAAATTGCCATTGGCCGAAAATTGGAAGCAATATATTAATATATAGATATTTTTGTTTCATTTAAAGTTTGCTTTATCAACTTACAATTTTGATCATTACACAATTTAATGATTTTCAAGAAGTCGAATAAAGCAACTCAAGGCATCTTCAAAAATATCAAAATTTAATATATTTATATTTTTAATTAATTTAATTATTTAACAATTAAATAATTAAATAATTATTTAAATACAAATATTTTAAATATATGTATTATATTTACTTTAAATATCCAAATACATATATATATTTATTATATATGTCAAATATCACAATTTCATATTTAATTAATGTGTATTTAATAAAATCTATCATTAAATACAAATACACAACTATTAAGAAATGACCATTAGGTCCCTTCACATGTATTTTTCGTTAAACCTTTAAACGACTTATAAATAATCAGTATTATTCATAAAAATTGCCCTATTGCTCTACGAGTAAATTTCACTAGTGAGACTCTCTAGATTCAGACATATCTGTCATGAAATCTATTTTGGTGTCCATAATTTACCTACCCGTAAATTATGACGACCACAGATAAACTCGTTGAATCATACAGGTCGAGGTCATGACATATGTTTAATTCCTCCGTCACAGGTATCCGGATATATCCCAGAGATATAGATGTAAACGTCAAATCTCTATAGGGACAATCTCGTCGATGTCTTTATTAGCAATCTCTAAAAGAACACTTAGAACTCACTTCTAAAGTGTACCACAAGCCCATGGTTTTTATCTGATTGCTAATCATATATGGACTACCTATGCTCTGTACACAGAACTGACAGATCCTATCTCGACACACACATGACACATTGAGGATTTGTCCATACCCAACGAACATGTGGCGGTCTGATCTGAATAGATCGGTGACGTGACTGCCATCTAAGTGTGGAAGATGTCTCATGTACCCACAGTGGTATCTCAAGTCGAAGAATCATAAATTCTACTCAACCCTAGAAGATTCTTATTGACGTTGGTGTACCATCCATTAAGAATCTTCGGTGAGTCTTTCAGTGTTTATCCGCTATAAACACCTACACGTCTATACGAGTCTCCAAGACTCATGGTTCATTGAGAAACCATTGGAATCATATATTCCAGTATACGACATGTTCCGGTCTCAACGAGTTTACTTTACTAACCAAGTAGTGTAAACCTTGACCAGAAACTGTTTAAGAATGATAACGTCATGATACAACTCAATGTCAGTTGCGACACTTTTGCAACTGCATCATGACTAATCATTCTATGGTCTATTACGTCTTTACCATATAAAAATATATATTATATTGTAGAAACTGCTTATTTTATTCATAATAAAACGTTACAATAGTATTTACAAGGAAATACAACGGGGAATTGGCGCTTTGAGCACCAACCCCAACAAGATTGACGGTAGATCCATAGAATATAATGAGTGTTTTCCTATTTTTAAATAAGTTACTCATATCTTTACACACTTTTTGTTTATTTCAATGGGAAAAACTTGCTCAATATTTTTCGAAACTACTCGTGATCGGAATACGACAATGGTTGTAAGACATGTGGGAAAAGTGTGCCCCATGTGGCATGCCAATCTCTAGTGTTATTATCAAACCCTTGGGCTTGAACATTAATCCCCAATGGCTTGCACATTTGGGGAATAGAATATGAAGACATGTGTGGCATTTGGCGCCTCGGGTAGCACGCCCGGTAGGAGGGTTGGCATGGATTTTAGTGCCCTAAAGTAATTATAACATGTATGGATGGAAGACTGTTTGTGAGGTACTATGGTATCCTCGGGTTTGCATAGCACGGGGAAGGCCCACGAGCCTCTGTGGCGTTTGTAGCCTCGGGATTTGCCTAGCAACGAGTAAGGAAAATTCCCATGTGGTGCTGACCATCCTATTTTGGACCCGCATAGCATAGCATGGGGAAGGCTGGGAGGCCTCCGTGTGTTTGTAAGCATGGGTTTTTGCCTAGCATTGGGACAATATCCTTATGGTGTTGGTTGCCCTTCCGGTCCGTAGCTCGATTCGTCGGGACTTTGGACAGTAAGGTTCGAAATTTTTATTTTAGGCAACTTGGGGTAGGACGCTGCCTCAGTAACCTTGAAGTTTTTGGGTCGGTACAGAGTGTATGATACATCACCCTCGCTACATTTATCATTTTTTTTATTTTATGTAATACTGTATGGGACTCCGTTACCAATATTTGTGGATGGCCAGAGGTAGAAAATATTCCCTAAATCTTTTTGGATTATGGTTATAAATGGTTGGGGCTGCATTCATTTCGTCGAGGCCATGTTATTGAATGGCATAATGAGGGAACATTCACTTGTGGTCAAGTGATTATAATGGCTAGGGGATGCATTCGTTTTGTCAAGACCATGTTATTGAATGGTACAAAAATAGAACATTCTCTTGTGGCCAAGTGATTATAATGGTCTGGGGCTACATTCGTTCCATCGAATCGATGTTATCTAGAGGCACGAGTGATCATTCCCTTGTGGCCAAATTTTTTATTGGCTCGGGGTCAGGTATGTCCCACCGAAGCCTTGTTATGTTTATGGCATAGAGTCAGAGTTTCTCCCTCATGGTCTTATTTGAGTGGCATAATAAGGGATCATTCCCTTATGGCCATATTTATATTGGATCGAGGTCGGGTATATCCAACAGAGGCCTTGTTATATTCATGGCATGGGGTTGGAGTTTCTCCCACATGACCTTGTTTGAACGGCACAAGGAAAAATCATTCCTTTGTGGTCAGATTTATTATCGGCTCGGGGTCGGGTATATCCCACTGAGGCCTTGTTATGTTCGTTATCATGGGATCGGTGTTTCTCCCCATGGCCTTATTTGAGTGGCACAAAGATCATTCCCTTATGGACCGATTTATTATCGGCTCGGGTTAGGTATATCCCACCGAGGGCTTGCTATGTTCATTGGCATGGGACCATAATTTCTCCCTCATGGTCTTGTTTAAATGGTATAAGGAGATATTATTCCCTTACAACCATATTTATTATCGACAGAGGTCGGGTATGTCCAATCGAGGCCTTGTTATATTCGTTATCATAGGGTCAGAGTTTCTCCCTCATGGCCTTATTTGAGTGGCACAATGATCATTCCTTTATGGCCAGATTTATTATCGGCCCGGGGTCGGTATGTCCCACTGAGGCATTGTTATGTTCATTAGCATGAGGTCAAAGTTTCTCCCTCATTAACTTATTTGAATGGCACAATGGACCATTTCATTGTGACCGAGTTTATTATCGGCTCGAAGTCGGATATGTCCCATCGAGACCTTATTATCCTTGCTGGCATGGGGTCAGAGTTTCTCCCCATGGCCTTATTTGAGTGGCACAAAGATCATTCCCTTATGGACCGATTTATTATCGGCTCAGGGTTGGGTATATCCCACCGACGGTTAGCTATGTTCATTGGCATGGGATCATAATTTCTCCCTCATGGTCTTGTTTAAATGGCATAAGGAGATATTATTCCCTTACAACCACATTTATTATCGGCAGAGGGTCGGGTATATCCCATCGAGGCCTTGTTATATTCGTTATCATAGGGTCAGAGTTTCTCCCTCATGGCCTTATTTGAGTAGCACAATGATCATTCCTTTATGGCCATATTTATTATCGGCTTGGGGTCGAGTATGTCCCACCGAGGCCTTGTTATGTTCATTAGCATGAGGTCAGAGTTTCTCCCTCGTTAACTTATTTGAATGGCATAATGGACCATTTTATTGTGACCGAGTTTGTTATCGGCTCGAGGTCGGATATGTCCCATCGAGACCTTAATATGTTTGCTGGCGTGGGATCGGAGTTTCTCTCCATGGCCTTATTTGAATGGCACAAAGGACCATTCCTTTATGACAGAGTTTGTTATTGGCTCGGGGTTGGATTCGTTCCGTTGAGGCCCTATTATGTAGGCATGGAGTCGGGGCATCCCCATGGCCTTACTAAAGCGAAGCTGCAGCAATGGGTTTGAGATCCCCTGAGGAAAGCATCCCATATAATTCAGATCGGCTTGGAAAACATTGTAGATGGTCGAGTTGAAAGTAATAGTACTCAAAAGCCCTTTTGGAGAGTTAAGAATTTTCTAAGTGTTAAAAATACATCATAAGATCAATTTGTGGTGCACTGTCTTATTGGTCCATCAATGTGCTTGGGCAATTGATGTTCATAATTGGAGTGGCGACCCTTAGGGGGTTGGTTAATGGAATTAAATTGGTTACATTACCATGTTGTTGTTATGATTGATTTTACAAATTCAGAATTTTCTAAGTGTTAAAGAGGGAAAGGTTCCTTAGATCAAGCCTTTGCTCAGTATGTGTTTTGATGTTAAAATACAATTGCAAGAAATATAAGATGAGGATTATATTATTCATTATGGTAATTACATTAAGAGCTCCCTCAGGATTTCCCATGGGAGGAGGTCAGTATAAAGAAGAAGAATGGTCGGGAATATCTCTGTTCGATGCGGAAGTAGTAGAAGTTGGGGTCCCGGAGCATCGTCAGTAGAAGAAGACATATAGGACAAATGAGATGGATCAAGAGCGGGCTCGGTTTCTTCATGAGCTGATCATTGGGTGCACACTTTGATGGCAGTCACGTCACCGACCTATTTAGGTCACACCTCCGCCTATTCATTGGGTGTGGACTGATCCTCAGAATATCCTCTGTGTGTCAAGATAGAATCTGTTAGCTCTTTGTACAGAGCATAAGTATTAAATATGGGATTAGGAATCTGTTAAATCCATGGGCCCGTGGTACACTGTAGAAGTGAGTTCTAAGTGTAATTAATGATTGCTGATAGAAACGTCGACATGATTATATCTATAGAGATTTGACGTTTATATCTATATATCTGGAATAATTCAGATACCTGTGTCGGAGGGATTATACGTATGCAATGACTTCGACATGTATGATTCAGCGAGTTTATCTGTGGTCATCATAATTTACGGGTGGGTAGATTATAGACACGAAATTGGATTTCGTGACGGATATGCCTGAATCTAGAGAGTCTCACTAATGAAATATACTCGTAGAGCACTAGGGCAATATTTATGAATAATATTGATTATTTGTAAATCTTTTAAAGGTTAAACGAAAAGATACATGCATAGGGGGAATTTAGGTCATTTTCTAATTAATGTGTATTTGTATTTAATATATGATATTATTAAATACACATTATTAATTGTCAAATTATGATATTTGACATATATCATTAATAGATGTATTTGGATTATTTAAAGTAAATATAATACATATATTTAGATATTTGTATTTAATTAAATATTTAATTATTTAATTGTTAAACAATTAAAGTAATTAAAATATGAAAAATCAAATTTGATATTATGGTAAGGAAATGATTAAATGTAAGATGCTGGCTTTTTACATTTGAGATAATTTTTATCAAATTTATTTTTGATTCTTTAAATTGTTAAAAATCAAAATATCTTTTTCCATTTTTCCTAGTGAATTTCGGCCAACACCCTAAGTATATAAGGTTTCATTTTTCATTTGCTTCACACTTTAGGTTAAGCCTCCAAATATTACAAAAATAAAGTTGAGAGAAAAAAGTGAAGCTTTAAGAAGAAAAATGAATAAAACTTCAAGATTTGTAAGTTTTTCTACTTTCCTCCAAATAGAAAATGTTTATATGGTTCTTAGCTACAACATGTGATGCTTGGAAGTTTTTTTACTCTCTTAGGTTTGTAATAAGTATCTTAGAAGCTTATATGAAAGATGTTTGCATGTATGTAATTAAAGAAAGCTTGTAATATGTTAGTAAGCTCTCTTTTGATCATTAGATGATCTTGTTGTCATTGTAGAGTTGTTAGGTCACTCATTGATGATCTAGAATTGTTCTTGAGTTGTTTCAAAGTGGTGGGACTTGTTTGGTGTTGTAGAGATTAGATTAAAGTATTGGATTGTATTAATTTTGGTTAATTTGATTTATTTGAGAAATTAGGTTTTTTAACCTAAATCAAAATTGAGGCTTTTCATATGTGTGTTGTATTTTGATGTATATAAGATATACAAATCATTTGGAATTGATTGGAAATCATCTAAGCTTATTTTGACAAATTATGACCAAAATGATCAAAGTTTAAAATAATGAGGGCTCACGACAATTTCAAGAAAATTATGGACTTCGGTTATAAGTTGTATTTTAATGTGTATGACGTGTATAAATCATTTTGGTAGTGATTAAAAATCACTTAATCTTGTATTTGACAAATTATGACTAAAATGATTAAAATAAAAACCTTTGGGGTCTCACGGTAATTTGGGTAAAATTCTAGATTTTAGGTGAAAATATGTTTTCAATGAGTATTGAGTAATTAGAATAAATTAATTTATTTTAATTACCCAAGAAAAATAAAAGAAATCGGAAAAATTTGATTTTTCGCGTGTCGCTGCATTACCCGGTAATACCGCCTAAGAATCCCAAAAACAAAATCGAAAAATTTTGATTTTTCGCGTTTCGTTGCGTTACCCGATAATATCGCCTAAAAACCCCGAACAAAATGATATCAGAGCGAGTCTGATAATGAACCCATGATATGATTAACGGTGGCAACGGGCCGGGCCGGGCCCGTCTTTGAAAATCCTGGCCCGAGCCCGACCAAAACAAATTTGGCCCGGGCCCGGGTAAAGCCCGATCCAGGATTCTACCGTGTCGGGCTCCGGCCCAGGCCAAATCTGGCCCGAATTTTTTCCAACAAAAAAAAAATTCAGATACAATTTATTTTATATAATTACATCATCAAAATTAAAAACATATAAAAAAATACATTCACACTATATGCAAAGACAATTCACAATTTAAATGCTACAAACAAATAAAAATGCTACAAACATATTAAATAATATTATATAATTTTTTGGTTTTGACCCAGGCCAAAATTGCAAAGCCCGGCTCGGGCCCGACCCTGCTTTTTTTGCCTAGGGCCGGACCGGGTCCGGACTTTTCTGCCACCCTTAGATATGATTATGCCTTTAAATTTAATGTTTAATCTAATCTTTGCTTTATGTATGCATTGATTTATCAAATTTTATTAAATAAAGTGAATAACATCTTTTGCGGAAAATCTCTATTTTAAATAAGGTTTAATAATTAATATGTATTTGATGCATGTTTCTTGGTTCGTCTTGTCAATACGGCTTATAAATAAATTTTCTACGACTATATCCGAGAGCGTACCAAAGCTATGAGAATATAGCCAGTAGGAATTTATTTGTACCAGATATATATGTGATATTATGTAAATTCAAGCGAAAGCGGAATCCTGAACGTGCCAAAGCTGTCAGGATTACGCAAGTATCTTGAATTTATCATTGACAAGTTTAACCTTGGTACGCCTCCTTGTGAATGTGTCAAAGTTGTCACAACGAGAAACGATCATGACCGGAACCAGAAGTCACTAGTGAGTGATTGACAATGAGTTGTCTACCTAATGAATATACGTAGGCGAGAACATGCCAAAGTTGTGAGTTTAAATATATTCATGGGGTCCACTTTTCACTATTATATTTAATTTGATTATTAATTATCTTGTATTATATTTGGGGATTACAATTTTACATGAAATAGTGGGAGGGGAATTTTTAAATTAAAAATCCATGATCTATTTAATGTTTATGATATTATATGAAACTGTTTTTTCTGCTAACCGTTTTTCACTATTTATGTGATAGATTTGCGATGGCGGCTTCTTCGACCAACCTCTTTGCTCGTCTGTTGGATACGAATAAGCTCAAAGGCGCTGAGAACTTTGTTGACTGGGATATGGATTTGAGAATTGTCCTCGAATTCAAGAAGATGGGATATGTATTGGAGGGTCTATTACCCCTTGCTATATCTGATGATGCATCACCGGAAGAGATTGAGACTTTCCAGAAATGGAAAGATGACGATTTAATGGTTAAATCATATATTCTCAGTTCGCTGGCTCCATAACTAAAGAGGTAATATTTTAATATGCCTGATGCATATAGCATGATGAAACAACTCCGAGAATCATTCATGAATCAAGAACAGGTCTTGGTTCATAGAGTTGCGATGGAACTGTTCCATCCAAAACTCGATGAGGGACAGGCTGTGAGCACACATATGCTTCATTTGATCGATCTGATTGAGTAATTGAGGCGTAATGATTTCTCTCTCAATGATACTCTGGGATGGAGTGTCATTCATGGTTCGCTTTTGGCGTCGTATCGCCAGTTCGTAATGTACTTCAACATGAATGAGATTCACTGTTCTTACCATGAGTTTCATAGGTTGCTTCTCACAGTTGAGGAGGATTTAAGGAAGGGAGTACCGACTCACCTTCTAAAACTCACTTCATTTTCCGCTTCTTCCCACTCCAAGTCGAAAGGGAAGAAGACGAAGGGAAAAAAAGATTTCAATATTCCTCCGCATACTAAGATAGCAAAGCCCAAGAGAGATTCTGAAGACAAGTGCAATCACTGCAGTAAGATTGGGCACTGGAAGAAGAACTGTCCTGACTACCTTGCACAGATCATGATGGAAAGAACATCAACATTAGGTACTTTTATTTTTCCTGTTATTGATATCTATGTAGTTTGTGAAGCTGTCACATCTAGTTGGATTTTAGATTATGTTTGTCCTGTTCACATTTTTAATTTATTGCAGGTGTTGAAGGAAAGTAGGCAGCTGAAATCTGGAGAGATTCAGTTACGATTCGGGAGTGGTGACTCTCTGGATGCGATTGCAGTGGGATTATGGGAGATTCTCTTATCCAGTGGGAGACTTTTGTTGCATGAATGCTATGTTATACGGGGATGCGTAGCTAATATTATATCACTTTTTGTATTAGATACATAGGGATATCATGTAAATATTAAGAAATATTCCTCGTATTTATGTGATAGAAATAATATTCAAATCCTTGTTTGTCCAAATGAGCATGTTCATTACATTTTGCGTACCTCTCGAGATATCTTGAATACTGGAACTAATAAACGTAAACTATCTGAAATAAATAATACTGAACTTTGGCATATGAGGTTAGGTCATATAGACATGAAACCCTAACCCAGTTGGTTAGGAATGGTTTGATTTAGGATCTCACAATTGGACCTTATCCAACCTGTGAATCTTATATTCAGGGTAAAATGACCAAAGCCCTATTTTAGGGTGTGGGACACCGAGCCACTGACTTATTGGAACTCATACATTCTGATGTATGTGGTCCCATGAGTCAACTGCTCACATTGGTTTTTTATACTTTGTTACTTTACCGATGATATGTCACTGTATAGTTATATTTATCTGATGAAACATAATCAGAAACCTTTGAAAAATTCAAGGAATTCCGAAATGAAGTAGAAAAATAAATTGGTCAATATATTAAATGTCTTCAATCAGATCAAGGCGGTGAATATATGATTTGAGAGTTCACTGATTATTTAAAGGAGAATGAGATTCTCGCTCAATATACTCCTTCTGGTACTCCACAACATAATGGAGTGTCATATAGGAGAAATCGGACATTATTGGATATGATCCGATCAATAAGTTAATCAAATAATTCCTCCAGAATTATTTGATGAACATGTGGAGTCGATAGGTATGAGAGATAATCGATAATGACACTAAAGCAAGTGGGAGAATTTGTTAGGATTGGTGCTCGGAGCGCCAATTTATTTTGTATTTCCCTGTAAATACTCATATAAACTTTTTATTATGAATAAAATAAGCAGTTTAATAATATATAATCTCTTTATATGTGGTAAAGACGTAATTGACCATAGAATGATTAGTTATAATATAATTACAAAAGCGTCGCAACTGAAATTAAGTTGTATCATAACAATGTCATTTCGTTAACTGTTCTTGGTCAAGGTTTACATTATTTTGGTCAGTAAGTAAATCCACTAAGACTGGTACATGTCGTAAATTGGAATCTTGGATTTCAATTGTAGATTCTCAATGAACCATAAGTCTTGGAGACTCGTATAAACATGTAGTTATTTATATCGGATAAACACTAAACGACTCATCGAAGATTCTTAATAGATGGTACACTAACATCATAAGAATCTTCTCTATTTGAGTAGTATAGTGATTCTTTAACTTGAGATACCATTGTGGATATATGAGATATCTTCCACACTTTGATGGCAGTCACATCACCGAACTATTTAGTGTTTGACAATTATGACCCATAGCATCACTATTTGTACAGAACATGGTGTTGTTGTACAAATTAACTATGTGACAAATGAAATTGCTCTTTTATCATTTGTAATTGGATTACCAAGATACATAAATGATAAAAGTCCATATGATTAGTTCCAGATTAATAAGATATGAGACAGTATTAATCCACGAAGTTTTAATCATTAAAACATCCCTAGTCGTAGTATTATCGAGATTGGTCATCAATAATGCGGAATAGACTAGTATTGCACTTGTGCGCGTTGTGGGAGCATAACGGCATAGTTCTCATATATTTAAGTATTGGATACTTATGCAAGTTTAATAGGAGGTTGTGTTTACCGATGGTACGGAAACAGCTTCGCTCTGGATAGACCCCTCGGAATTCCATTGGTAGTATGACTATGTGTCTATGGAAGTTCGAATCAGGGTAGGTGTATTTGGTCTTAACCTGAGACTTGCACCGCTAATACTTGCGACAATCAATATACTTTGGTTTTGGTCGTCCAGGGCTTTAACAGATTCTGTGTACGCCTCTTCTTCGTATATTGAGAATCGTAGTGTATTGGATGTGATATCGAGATGGAAGTATCACTTCAGTCATATGGAGATGATGGTCACGTAGGGTATGGAACTGGTGCTCTTATATGCTGCAGCTATCGGGATAATATGACTAGGTCATGTTTATCCGATTATAGAGACTAGTTACCAGAGATCCGATATGTGCTTCGTACGGGGCAGACACAATTCCAGCCCCAGGCCTAGCATGTGACATCCGATACTGGATCGCAATACGCAATACTACGTATACTACGCCTGATATAGATTACATATTCCTTTAAGAATATTTCTAGAGAATTGGGTTGGCACGGTGCTTTGCTAGAAGCCAACCATGTCTTGTAAATCGGTAAAAATATAGTACTAGGTACGTACGTATTCGGATAGTCCGACGACCGGATTTACTGCCAACATATCCAGGGATCTCATGGGTCGCTTCCAAAGATTCACCGATGACGTATGACTCGAGCATAATTAATCTGGGATTAATTATAAGAGAGAAAATTAATCTAGGATTAATTACAGAGATATTTTATCTGGGATAAAATACTATTTAAAGAGAGAGAACGATTAGTTTGGAATTAATCGATAAAATAATATATTCGATATATTTAACGAAATTAGATTTCGACGCGGAATTAAAACTAGATTTTAATTCGGGCGAACGAGTTAATTTAGAATTAATTCGCTAACGACGTGAATAGTAATTTTGCTAGGCATAATTATTTATTAAATTTGATTTAATTACGTCGCAACGGAAAATTCGTTAATTCGGAATTAGCGAACCCGAGTCCGGAAGTGTTTGCGGGCCCACTCGCATTTTGAATCAAGTGGGGCCCACAAGCCACATCATGCGTCACATCACTAGTCAACTTTATCACTTTAATGTGATGGAAGTTGTTTGTAGGTGGTTGAGTGTGAAACATACTAGTGTGATGGCTTGAAAGATATTTACCATTTTTATTATTTTTGGTATTTGACTTTTATTTTGTGTAATTTGATTACACAACACAATACAACACACAACTTCATCTTCTTCTCTCCTTCTTCCTCACTCACGGCAATGGCCTTATTTTTCTCTCAAATCTCTTGGCTTGGCCGAGAGTCTCGAGGAGTAAAAATAGAAGATTTGTTGCAAATCTTCAAGAGTGCTAGCACACCAAAGGGGTCTCACAAATGTGATAGGGAAACCCATTCATGAGCATGGAATCACACTTAAAGCTTGGAGCTTGAAGGACCACCATGGAGGACCTTGACCGAAACACGTGGAGCACAAAGAAAGGCATGGCCGAGAGCTTCAAGGAGCAAGAAATTCTTTTGTGTTCTTCGCATCGCAAAGCCGATAAAAGTGAGTATTTTTCGCGCAACTTTACTTTGATGTATTCACACGTTTATATGCTTAATTTGATCTTGGTTTGACCTAGAAAACTCAACAATGGTATCAAGAGCCTTGATTAAGCATGAAATTGGATTTATGGTAAATTTGGGTAAAATTGATTTGAGCATGATTTGATGAAATTGATTGATTGAGTATGCTTGAATGATGATAACTTAGAATATACATGATCAATTTGATGAAAATTGTATTGGATAATTTTTCCCCAAATAATTTGGCTTGGCCGAAAGTTACATACCCTAAATAGTCATGGTATTTTTGTTCTTTTGATCATTGGATGAGTTGAAAGACTTGGGATAAATTGATTTAGGATTTAATTGGATTAAAATGGAAATCGGATTTAAAATCCCCAAATAGCTGTGAGCTTAATAGCATGTAATGAGATGATTTTTTGATTCAATAATGTTGGACATGTGTTGATGATGATTAGCATGATTAATTATGTAAATTGATATTTTGGAAATGTTAATTTGACTAATTAATTATGGCTAATACACTTTAATTAATTTAATTGTGATAGTTGGAATATTGTGATTAAATTAATTGGGCTAAATTTGGAATTGGGCTAATAAAGTTGTATTTGGGCTTAATGGGCTTGGTTGGGCCAAGTTTGGTTTAGGTTAATTGGTTGGATCCAATTGGGCCTAAAACCATTTCCATAAAGTCCAAATATGATTAAATGGGCCTTTAAAATTTTAATTGGGCCTAAATTGATTTTTGGCAAAATGGTGATTCCTTATTGGGCTTTGGTTTCCAAAGTCCATGCCTTATAAATTAATTGAAAGCTCATTGGACTTTAATTAAATTGACATTGGATGTTAATTGGGCTTTGAGACCCGTAATGATTAGATTTAGAATTAAGTCGCAAAGGCTCATTAATAAAGTGTAATTATTTAATTTGGAATTAAATAAAGAATTAGTATTGAATACAAATTAAATTGGATTTAATATTGTAGTTTGATATAATTCGAGAATTCGTACTTTGAGTACTTATTCTTAAAACGAGTTTGACTCGCACAAATCAAATCATTGTTTGAACATTGAATGATCATTAATTTCAGATTGATAATTGGATTAGATTGATTGATAACATGCTTTGTGAATACATGGATGTGATGTATGAATAATGTATATCGGATGGATATTAGATGGGTGAGGGCAATTTTGGAAATTGTTGTAATAAATTTAGAATTTATTTATTTAGACCTGCGTGTCCAGCCTATTACCTCTTGACTCTTTGTATTTCTCTTCTCACCTATTCCCCTCATTGTAAATGAGGTTTCTTTAGAAGTGTTATGTAATTGGGTAGAAGTAAGATTTGTGCTAGCGGGAGAGAGGAAAGGGAGAGATTTGTTCTAGGAACAAGTTGTTTTAAATATCCATCCACATATCATTATTAATTTATTTATCGCGCCTTATTATGCTTTTAGAATGCATGTTTAAGGGTGTATGATGAGACCTAATCAAAGATAATTAATTGGTTGCCAATTACGCGAAAAATCCTCAACATATATTAAGCGTTTTTCCTTTCATTGAATGATTCATTCTCAAGATCCAAGATTGGCACTAGTTTGTTGGCCAAAGTCAAGACCTTTATCCATCGAGGATGTGTTTGAATCATGAAGGCTTTGTTCCATATCGCTTGTCTTGTCCAAGTTGTGATTTGTTGGCCAAAGTCAAGATCACTTCTTGTCCATCGACATCGATTACGAAGCTTTCCAAGGACAATGGGCCCGCTTAACTGGAATCATTAAGTTTGTTGTGCCAAAGTCAATGCTTAGTTGATTCAGAGGAAAAAAGGTTAGGGAATATATTGGATGAGATCCAATTGATCTTAGAGATCTACCTAGTTAAATATCATACAATTTGTTGGCCAAAGTCAAGGTTGTGTGTTATTTAACGGGATCCTAGCCCACTAGGAAACAAGGTTTCCCGAGTACTCAACAGAGGGTTAGAGGCTCGCCGAAAAATAGTGGGAGACAAGTATTAAATTTGCAATTTCGTTTAGATACTTGCCAATACGCGCTCATTTCAATTTTTCGTCATGACTTAAATATATGTTAGTTGGACTAATATTTAATCGTTGTTTTAATTAAACAGTTGGACTGTATTCAAACTATTTCAAATCATAGTTGGTTATATAATTGGATTATAGTAATCAATATATTTGAATTTATCCAAACAATTTTAGTTGATTATATAGTTAGACTATAGTAATCATTATATTCAATAGTACCCGAAATCGTTGATTGAATAGTTGGACTATAGAAATCAAGATAAATGAAAGATTAGTGTTTAAAACATAATCCTGGGAGAAAATATCATTAAACGGCTTTAATTCTCAGATTGGGAATAAAACCTCAGGATAGTCCTGGAAACTAAGAAGTTACTCTATTTGATAGAGAAACCTCTTGGGCCTGAGCCCGGAGTTGAGCAAATAGTGGAGCATGAGTTTTGGATGACTCATGGTGATGATAACTTTAGTGCTCAATCCATTATGTTTAATGCAATGACACTTTAATTCTGTCGTCAAAATTAAGGATTAGATCCTTGTACCATGATAATGAAATTAAAGATCTTCATAGATTTATTCTTAGATCTTAGAAGTACAAATTGCATAAGAAGCTCTTTAGCTCGTGTATGTCAGAGGGTACATCTGTCGAGCACTAGATGTCGCAGATGATTGCTGACATCGATCAGTTAGGTTAGCTGGCCATTACCTACGTGGCCGAGACTACCAAAGATTTGATCTTATAGTCTCTACCCAAAAGTTGGGGCAGGTTCATTTAGAACCGAGAGTAAACTCTTGGAGAGTTGATGGCTATGCTCAATGAGGCAGAGCTAGAGCTTCTAATATGGGCAAAGGCAAAATCATCACAGTCTTCTGGGAAGACAAATGACATATCCCAAGATGTTGCCTAAACTGTGGCAAACAGGGTCACTAGAAGTGTGGCTGCTGTATGGACAAGGCATACATGAAGGAAGTGAAGAGGAGCAAGGCTCCGGCTTCAAGTATGTTTGTCATAAACATGTTCGCTATTAGTTTCAAAATTGGATTTTTGATACTAGATGTAGTACATATATATGTACTGATGTGCGGAATCTGCTAATTAGCAAGATACTGACTTCAGTTGAGATTAATCTGCGAGTCGGAAATGGGACGAGAGTCGCTGTTTTAACCGTGGAATCCTAAGTTTAGGAACTACCCTTCGGGTGTGTACTTAAATTAGGAAACTGTTGTAATGTAACTAGTTTGACTAGAAACATTATCTCTATATCAGAGTTTAACCCGTTACGGATATACCTTTATATTCTAGAACACTAAAATGTTTTATTTTATAAAGATGATATTGAGATAAACACATTAGATGTGAATAACAATATTTATATTTTGAATATAAATAAATCTCAAAAGTATAACATGACAAACAAATAGCTCAAACTGAATTAATCAGTTGAAACTTATAAGTGGCATAGTTGTCTGGGACACATAAACAAGACTCGTATATCCACACTTTCGAAGAGTACTATGACGGATTTGATTCCATTCAAATAATGTCTACGAATCTAGTTTATTAGGCAAAGTGCCTAAAACACTTTTTACTTGGTAAAAGTGCAAGTGCCAACGATCTGTTAGCCCTCGTTCATAGTGACGTAAGTGGGCCCATATCTAGCTAGACTAGAGGTGGATATGAATACTTTGTAACCTTTACGGATGTGGCATCGCGTTATGGTTATGTGTTTCTTTTGAAACACGGATCAGAAACTTTTGATGAATTCAAAGAGTTTCGACACGAAGTAGATAGACAGACTGGCTAAAGTATTAAACTATCACGATTAGATCGTGATGGAAAATACTTAAGTAATAAGTTTCTCGACTAATTGAAAGAGTATGGTATTCTTTCACAGTGGACTCCTCCCGGAACACCTCAATATGACGATATGTCCGAACGGAGAAACCAAATTTTGTTGGGCATAGTAAGGTTAATTATGAGTCGCTCTGAGCTACCATTTTCCTTCTGGGGTTACGCATTAAACAGTGCAATACTTATTTTGAATAAGGTTCCATGAAAATCTATTTGACAGACTTCATATTAGATATGAACAGGAAAGAAACCGGGTTTTCTCATTCCTGAAGATTTGGGAATGCTACGCATATGTTTGGATGATACCAAACTAAAACCCAAATCGGATAAGTGCCTAATTTGTAGGTTATCCTAGGGAAACCAAAGTATAGTACTTATAGAACTCACTAGAGAACAATGTAATTGTTGCTCGCCATGCGGTTTTCCTAAGAGGAATACCTATATGCAGTGGTAAGTGGGAGGAAAGTAAAACTCGATGAAAATCAGAGTAATACTGTTTTAGGCACCGATTCTTTAATGGAACACAAACAGTTCATCAGGGATGAAATTGTACCACAATCTTCGAATACACAAGAACTGCGTAAGTCGGAGAGAGTCAGAAAATAACCTGGGAGGTATGGGTTTCTGATCTCACCTCATGAAGATGTCAATCTTATTGAGGAAGACAAACCGACTACGTATGAGGAAGTGATACAAGGTATCGACTCCCTATTATGGCAAAGTGTCATGAAGTCCGAAATGGATTCCATGTATATCAACCATGTTTAGACACTGGTTGTTGTACCGAAAGACATTGTGCCTATTGGTACTATATGAGTCTTCAAGGAAGACAAACATGGATGACAACATACAACGAACAAAGCAGGCTTGTAGCGAAAAGGTTTCGTTATCAACATTGTGTCGATTACGACGAAAGCTTTTACTCGTTGTCATGGTTAAATCCATTTGGATAATGTTTTCTAATGATGCATGTTTCATTCATGAAATATAGCAGCTGAACGTTAAAATCGCTTTCCTTAAACAGAAACCTTTTGGAGGATGTTTATAACATCCTGACGGTTTTTTCGTACCAAAACAAGCAAACAAGGTTTGCAAGTTAATTCGATCCATTTATGGATTGAAGCAAGCATTGCGTTCTTGGAACTATCGTTTTGATGTAATCATAATGGTATATGATTTAATTCAAAACGAAAATAATTCTTGTGTATATAAGGAGGTTAGTGGGAGCGCACTAACAATGATGATATATCATTTATTGGAAATGATATTCCCATAATACAATCGGTCAAAGCTTGGCTTTCATGAAAATTCTCCGTAGATTACTTGGGAGAGACAACCTTTATTCTAGGAATAAGGATCTACTGGGATAGATCTAAAAGTTGTTGACACTCTCTGAGTACTCGTACATTGAAATAAATGTGCGCGACCTGGTGTCTCATATGCTTTGAGCATATTGAGTCACAATCAGGCCAATCCAAATAATAGTCACTGGATTGATGTTAAGAACATCCATTGGTATCTTAGATGAACTAAAAATAGAAGATTTGTTGCAAATCTTCAAGAGTGCTAGCACACCAAATGGGTCTCACAAAGATGATAGGGAAACCCATTCATGAGCATGGAATCACACTTAAAGCTTGGAGCTTGAAGGACCACCATGGAGGACCTTGACCGAAACACATGGAGCCCAAAGAAAGGCATGGCCGAGAGCTTCAAGGAGCAAGAAATTTTTTTGTGTTCTTCGTATCGCAAAGCCGATCAAAGTGAGTATTTCCGCAATTTTACTTTGATGTATTCACACGTTTATATGCTTTATTTGATCTTGGTTTGACCTAGAAAACTCAACATTTAGGTCAGACCTCCACTTATTCATTGGGTGTGGACTGATCCTCATGATATCCTGTATGAGTCAAGATATAATTCGTCAGCTCTGTGTACATAGCGTATGTATTCAATATGGGATTAAAAATCTGTTAAATCCATGAGTCTGTGATACACAATAGAAGTGAGTTCTAAGTGTTATTAAGTGATTGCTAATAGAAATGTCGACATGATTATATCTATAAAGATTTGACGTTTATATCTATATCTATGGAATAATCTGGATACCTATATTAGAGGGATTATACGTATGCAATGATCTCGACCTATATGATTCAGTGAGTTTATCTATGGTCATCATAATTTACGGGTGGGTAGATTATGGACACGAAATTGGATTTCGCAACGGATATGCCTGAATCTAGAGTCTCACTAATGAAATATACTCGTAGAGCACTAAGACAACTTTTATTAATAATATTGATTATTTGTAAATCTTTTAACTATTAAATGAAAAAATACATGCATATGGGGCCTTGTAACATCCCCAATCCGAAGATGATATCGGCAAGGAATATTTCGTCATATCCCCTGAGCCTCTAACTCTCTGACAACTGCTAATCTCATTTCAAATATAAACTCATGCATGGGACCATTGCCCAATGCAACAACATAAATGCATAATACTTCTCATACTAAGTACTCAGTTTCACTACACATTACAACTCTGCAGTGAACACTTATAATACATTACATATGCAATATTTACTATACAACATGTATGATACATGACTTTTCTTGACTCTGACTGAACTGAACTCTGTCTCTGACTTGACCAGGCGGAACAAACACCCTAGTGACTGCCATCAGTATCCATCATCTCGAGCTCGTCCTCTAGGTAACCTGCAAAATAAGGAAACTGGGAGTGGGGGTTAGATCGTTTGAACGATCTAGTGAGTGGACATTTTAAAATAAGAACTAAAATACTATTTGAAAACCATGGTTCTAAAACCAAATTTTATCTCAAGGAAATCATCTTTGTGAAACCTCTCTTCTTATCTGAAAATAATTCTCTTTCTGGAAAAACTTTTCTGAAAACTGCTTTTGGTTTATAAATCTATGAAATTCTCATAAAACAGTTTCTTATGAAAACTCTTTCTTAAAATCATCTTTTCTTTGAGTCTGTCTCTGAAAATTATTTATGAAAATCTATATCTGAAATCTGAATATTTGGCGCAATGGGGCGTTACGTACCGTCGTCCCCCATACGCAAAATCTGGCCCTTAGGAGCATCCTCTCGTACGTAAATATCTGGTGGTCTTGGGGTGTTACGTATCGCCATCCCCCAAGCCACAAATCTGGAGCCGGAGTGCGGATCTATGCTACTCTCCTGACTCAAAATCTAGGATCTACAGGCATCCTCCCTAGTCCTGAACTGTATGTGCACACGATATCTGTAACTGTCAATTCCATATCTAAGTCAAAATACATACTGAGGTCGGTTTTCCCCCATGCCTCCAAAAAATCATGAAACTCAAGCTTTTGAAATCATTCTTTCTAAAACATCTTTAATTATAAAACATATGTAATAAAATTTTGGCTGACACCCTATATGCGAAAAAGTAAGTTTGATATCAAACAGTTAAATAAAATCAGTTTAAGAAAATGGTCCACTCACATATTTGGAATCTGGCAGAAATTACTTTACTTCGGTGTAGGAGATCGCGATTCCTAGAACAATCTATAATTGGTACACTTGATTAGAATATTGGCTGAGGAATTTCTTAATTTAAACAAATGCTTTCACTACATGGCGCATCATGCATGATGTAATGTATAAACGGGAGCTGATACGAGACCCTTAAGGTGGCCTATAACATGCTAGGGTGAAACTGGAATGAACTAAAATTAGTTCTGGGGAAATTTTGATCACGCATCGTGACGCTGACCCTTGGGCATCACGATGCTCATATATGCAAATGAACTAGGGAGCATCATCTGCTCCCACGTCGTGACGTAAGGGTTGGGCGTTGCGACTCCCACACGCTTCGCGATGCTAAATGCTAAGAGTCGCGACTTCCACCAAACAGGGACGAGACAGTGAGCTTCCTCTGATTTCCGCATCGCGACGCTCACATTCCAAAACCGAATCAGGGAAAATTTTCCAGTACGCGTCAGGGGTGCGCGTCGTGAAGCCAGCCTGTTTTTATAACCCAACATCAATCCCCCAATCCATTTTCAAAACTTACCACCACAATTTAGTAATTCAAACACAAATATACAAATCATCATCCACCGACCCTTCTAACATTTCACCACATCCAATCCTAACCCACCTCAACTTTTGCATATTTCAATTTCACTTCCCGCCACAGAGTTCTCTTCCCCTGCTGCTACACTGTTCCCTCCTGACACCCAACCTAGCTCTGACGGGTCTGCCTTCTTCTGACCATCCCATTGGAGCTGTTTACCTACCAAATCCACGTCAGCATCCATTCGATCCCCCCCCCCCCCCCCCCCACAGCCAATCTCTCCCAGCTGAGTTGGTATTGATCCATCTTGACTCACCTTGATTTGCTTGTCTGCAAGGTCCTCCGTTTGAATTACTACGTCCTCTTTCTCTCTGCTAGCCGCACTGCCTTCCCCCTTATACTCCTTCACTCTACCCTTCCAGGACTGTGTCTCCGTTCCTGGTGTTGCTTTTAGCCACTGCCCGTAAGGGAGACACTGTTGCGATTGGCCCGAGTACTCATTACACTCTCTGAAGTGGTGCCCAATACGCCCACACCAATAGCAGAAATCTGGCAATCGCTCATAAATTAAGGGCATTATAACATCTTCTTTGCCATCTTGTTCCAGAATTAAAACTTTCTTCAGAGGCTTTGTGATGTCAATAGAGATCCTAACCCTCCCGTATCTTCCATAGCATTCGCCCTCTGCATCCACCCCCACATTTTCTACTCGTCCAATTTTACTACCCAGCTCTTCCAATGTATCCTTATCCATACACATAATAGGAACATTATGAATTTGAACCCAGAATGAGGTATGCACAAACATCTGCTTCGTGACATCCCCAATGCCATACGACATTGTTAGCACCAACAATGCCCCATCAAAATGCCATGGCCCTCCGGCCATAATTCTGCGCTTATCTACCTCAGATCCAAATCTGAACAGGAAAACATTATCCCCCAGCCCTTCTATTTTCACATCCTTCGTCGTTTTCCAGATCTGTTGCATGACCACTTTAAAGCCCTCTTTATTGACCGACCTGTTCTGGAGAATTTTCCCCACCAGACAGCCTGCTACCACCCTCTCACCCTTATCCTTCATCTTGCTACTAATAGGGACCTTTACTCTCTCATCCTCGCTAATCTTGATTTTTTCACACTTCTTAATCAATTCTTCCGTGTCCATTGTTTTAAATCACCACCCGGTATCCACTACTCCGGCGAGACAAAAACTCAGCGGCACTTACACACCACTGACGAAACCACCACCAACTACCCCCACCAGGGCACACTAAGAAAATTGGGGAACAAAGCCCCAAAGGGGGAAGGGCAAAATAAACCCTAAAGAAAAACTTTCACTCGAGGTTTTGAAAAACCAGAGGAAAGACACTCTTATTTAATACCTTTTAAGGCTGTGTTTGGTTGGGGGGTTTGGGAGGGGAGGGGAGGGGGAGATTATTTTGAATTTTGTTTGTTTGGTTCAATTTTTTGGAGGGGAGGGGAGCAAAATCCCTCCTAAGTCAATTTTAGCTCCCCTCCAAAAGTGGGGGGTTTTGGAGGGGAGAGAAAATGATGAATTAAAATTTTAAATGTAATTACTAAATTATCCCTACTTATATATTAAAAATCCTAAATTGTCATAATTAAAAATCTTAAATTGCTTCACCACTCAAACCCTAGTTGTGCTTCTTCTTTTTTCCAATTACGTGCTTCTTCAGGTATGTATTCTTTTTAGTTTTAATTTTACTTCTCCTAATGTAATGATGATTTTTATGTTGTGAAGAATCATAGGGCTCAACTTATATAGATTTCATAGTATTTGCTGTCCGTTTTGCTCGACTTTTGGCTATGTCTGTTCCTGTAATTGTTTAATGTTTGTTTAATTAACTCATTATTTTAGTGTCTTATTTGCTGTCTGCTTTCCACTTTTCCTGTAATTGTTTAATGTTTGTTTAATTAACTCATTATTTTAGTTCTTGAATAGGTTTTGTGAAAGGTGCTTGTAGTGTAATTGTTTAATGTTTGTTTAATCTCGCCATTCAATTCTCGTTTTTTCATCCCTGCTCGCTATTGGTTTTAACCATACAAAAATTCTATTTAATTTTATAAATTTTTTATATTTTAGATGGATCATCAAGATTGGAAACTTATCATCAATAGATGGTTTGATTTACGACGAAGAGCTATAACTCAACTCATGTGTGCTATTATTTATTGCTTTATTATTCGGATGTCTCGTAAGAGAAAATTGAGCTATAATATGAGCTCCGAAAGAGAAAGAGTGCGTGAAGAAATAATGGGTCGAATTAGAAATAGTGAAACTAGTAGAAATTAAATGTAGAGCTTTTAATTTTAATTTTAATTCAAAGATAATATAAGCTTATATTGTTTAATTTTATTTATAATAGGCTATAAGGATAAAATAGTAAATTAGTTTTAAAATCCCCCACTCCCCTCTTGAACCAAACTATATTAATTAAAAATCCTCCCCTCCCCTCCCCTCCCCTCCCCTCTTTTGAACCAAACATATATTTAATTAAAATCTCTTATCTCCCCCCCCTCCCCTCCCCTCCATTAAAATCCCTCCCCTCCCCTCCCCTCCCCTCCCATCCCCTCCGTTGAACCAAACAGACCCTTAAGAATTGAACAAGAGATATGCGAGCTATGAAATTTCGAAATTGGGATTTCGAAATTGAAAGACTGTCCACTCTTATTTAATACCTTCCAGCTCTCCTAGTTGCATATATGTGAGCTATGAAATTTCGAAATTGGGATTTCCTATAAACATTTAAAATTAAATTCATCCCTTTGATTTTCCTTCTTTTTTTTTTTTGGCAAATGAAGTGAGGGATCTTGGCCTAAATTAAAACCATGATTATTGATTAACTAGGAGACTTAAAATGTTAATTGAAGTGGTTGAATTTAATTTAACAATTTATCAAACTCTTGGACTTTGTCAATTAATAAATAATAATTGTGGGTATTGACTAAATTTGTCCCTTATAAGCTTACCATGTGAGCCCTCGTCAATCACTACCTTAATCATAATATATCTACCTAAACCCGATCCGGTTCGGTTCCGAACCGAACCCAAACCGGACGATTCTCTGGTCCACTTTTGTGAAACCGGAATCAAACCAGATAATTTGGGATAATTCGGTCCACAAGAATGTGAAATCGGAAAACCGAAACTGAAACCAGACGGTTCCGATTCGATTCCGGTTCCAATTTTTAAAATAATTTTAAAAAATAGAAATAAAATTTAAAGAAAGAAATTTATATGGATATTATTATCAAATAAATATAATAAAAATCTTTATTTTATTTGAATTTTATTAATTTATTAATTAAAAACTTAAATTAAAAATAAAATAAAAACTTAAATACGATTGAAATTGTCGGTTCCCAACGGTTCGGCTAGGTGGGAACCTTAACTGAACCGTACAAAACCAGTTCTGTTGATTCCGGTTTGATTTCGATTTCGAATCGAACCGTGGCCGGCTCTATATCTCCCCTCTTTTATAAACAAAATTTTCTCATTTATTTTTATTATTTTTTCCTACTATTATACCCCTCAATATTTTTTATATTATTTATTTCGAAATAATAACTCTTTAAATATATAACAAACAAACAAATCTTTTTTTATTAATTATTATTTATTATTTTACTAATTAAGGGTAATTTGAAAAGTCGTTTGAGATTTTTTTGCCCTTTTTTGTATTTTACAATTTTTTTCCAGTCTCTTTAACAAACGCCAAACAACTCCTGTAGCTCACTTTCATTTTATCTCTCCCAATATTTCATCGTCTCTGAAGATTTTGATTTTTCTGATGCAAAGCTAAGAGTCTCGTTGGTCAAATTCTTCTTCTTCTTTTTTAAAGTTCTTAGATTTTCATTTAGAGAGATGGGTTCGTGCGTTTCATCAGTGCATAAGCGAACAGCAGACTCAGGCCAGCTGCTGCCATGAATATGGAGTTATCACCTTCATCATTATTTGACTCCAAAAATGGCAAGCTGTTATTCCACCTTCACCCATCAAGCCAAAACCGCCCGTTGCTGGCGAACATCCCACACACCGCTTTCAGAGACCTCGGTATGTTTCAAATTTTCAATCTTTTGTTATCATAAGGAGTCAAACCAATCAAATGATCTTCTTGTTCTTGGTTTTTTTTTTAAAAATATTTTTCTTAATTATGTTTAATGATAATCTGAAGTGGGTGTGAAGTTTTAACCTTATGTGAATGAATGACTGTACAAAGCTGAATTTTTAATTGATTTTTGAGCCAATTATTGTTGAGTGTGTGAGTTTTAATATGATGATGCCAATATTGTTGTTTATTGGTTACTATTTATTATTTTATTTTATTATGCATGATATTGTTATGCATATCAAATAATTATGCCCTTTCGGTGGTTTTGTTTTATTTATATTTTCATGTATTATAATGACTGATTTTGTTTTTTTTTTTTTAAATTATTTTTTGCGGGTGGTTTGCTTGTCAATTTTTTATTTCTTAATTATTTTATTCAATATTTCCTTTTCCTCTTGTTGCTCTCATAATTATTAATTTTTTTTTCCAAAATTGTTATTATGAACTAATTGATATTGTACATCATTGTTGCTACTATCACTAACTACATACAACATGGATTTGTTACCTGAGCTTAATTATGAATAGGTAGTTACATAATTTTGTTAGTTTATTTTCTTTGTTTTGCAATAGAGTATGATTTGGTTTTGTCAGTTGGCATTAGGTTCCTTCCCTGTCATTTTTGAAGCACTCGTCCAGAAAAGAATTGATGACAAGTTTTAATGCCTACTGATTATCATGCTTATAATTGAGATTGAAGGGTTGTTATTCTTTGCTTAATTGCATACTTGGAATAGAACCAGATTCCCTTTTTATATCTTTCTTTTATTTTTGCATTGTTGATTGGATGAAGACTTAGAGCTCTGCTTTTAGGCTTGGAACTATTATTCCAGGCTTTTGAGAATACATTAGTGTTTACTCATTCATGATAACTTTGTGGACAAAAATTTATAGTTACAATACTGTTGTTGATTATCAGAAATTGGATAATAGAAGAGGTGAGCACTGAGCAGGGCTGATATGAACTTTTTTCTTACATGTGGCGATTTCTAAATTCTTGAACTCCTGGTGCCTAGTGTTCTGCAGACGTGATGTAGTTTATCTCCTGCTTGTATTTAATATGGATAGTCGTTTTGCGAGTCATGTCTTAGCCTTTGGAAATATTCAACCTTGTGGGGTCATTAGTTATTGTCATATTGGTGATCATGAAGGAACCAGATGGGAGGGGGTATTAATTACCATTGAGGAAGGCAGGGAGATGGATGGACACCACACTGTGGGATAATGAATATGACAGCTGACTTTTAAGCAAACGATTCTGTTAATGATCTACATGAGATAGGAGATTTTTGTGAGAACTTGTGGAGGATTTAGGATCTTGACAGAAACACAAAATTATGAGTCCGTTCACTTCTAACTGAGCATAATGACTAAGAGAATTACAATCTAACATAAAGATTATAGCTTTTACTGATTCTCTAACAGGCTACGTGTAAAACTGTTTTCCAATTGATATTTTAACTTTCTAGCGAGACCATTTTGGACGTTAAGATTGGTGGCTTCTGGGTTCTAGGAGTTGTTTTGTCCTGACCAGATTTGTGACCTAATTTGTAGGAAAATGAATTGAAGAATCATAGAGAACAATCTTCTTGTAAATCTATAAATCTATTTGTTCTTCAGGCATCCCTTCTATAAATTATATAAACGTAGGATATTTTAACTTTCTAGTGAGACCATTTTGGACAAGATTGGTTGCTTCTGGGTTCTAGGAGTTGTTTTGTCCTGACCAATTTGTGACCCTAATTCGTAGGAAATGAATGAAGAATCATAGAGAACAATCTACTTGGTCATCTTATCTTCTTTCAGGCATCCCTTCTAAAAATTTATAAAACGTATGTCAAGATACATAATTTACCAAATGCAATTTAATTTATTGAGTCACATGTCATTTATTCCTGACCTTCTCTTCTTGGCATTTTTTTAAAAATATGCAGGGAGTAAAGAGGAAAACCTTTTTTGATTCTCAACCATGGCTAGACTCTGACTGTGAAGATGATTTTTACAGTGTCAGAGGAGGTAAGAACATCTGAGCTGTTTCTTTATTGCAAGCTTACCGTTGTTGTCATTTTCACTTTTTCTTTTCTTCTAGAGTTATTCTCGGATATGTGGACACACTGAGCCCTCTGTCTGATTTTGGGAATTCAGAATAATGAACTAAATACCAAGTGAAGAAGCGACTGTTCCTGTCTTATGATAGTTACAGTCTTTTCATAGTTGTTAACTTTGCTGTGTAGAAACTTAATGCTGAGCATATGTTATTCATTTCGAAGAGTTAATATTGCGTTTTTCCTTTTTTAATTATCTTCATCTGTCTTTTATACTTGTTACTACTTATGCAGATTTTACCCCATCTCGTGGCAATACTCCAGTCCATCAGAACTTTGCTGGGACTCCCAGAGTCAACAAAACTTCTTTGCTGGATAAAAATCCCGGTTCCAATCCTGAACCATCCCCAACAGGAAAGAAATTGAAACTGGGTGATCTGTTCCGGCAAAGTACTACAGAAGGTTCAGAAGACCAACGCGTTGATGAACAAAACACTCAAGGTAGCCAAAACATAGCTAATGGGAAGACGGAAGTTAAGACAACTATACTTGATTTACTTCCATCGGCAAGTGGTACCCCTTGTGTTTCTGGAAATAACTCTGTGTGTAGAAGTAGTGAATGGACTGCTAATGGAGATTCTGTAATGGAGGACAAGCCAATGAGATCTACGCAGCGTTGCCTTCCAAGCTTTGTGTCATGTCGTACTTTTTCATTGACAGGAAGAAGAAGCTGAGCCCTGCCATAACTGTTAATGGTTAACCTTATTATCTTTTGGCAGACAAATACTATGTAGATGGAAGACAAACGAATATTGTCTCTCCCAGATGATGAATTCTGAGATACTTATCGTCACGATTGTCTGGTGTAAGCCTGTAAAGGACATGTAAAATGCAGCCAAGGAGACCTTCATGAGGATGTAATAGGTAAGTTCTTTAATAAGAAGAGTTTTACAAGGAAACCAGTAAATGTCCCCTGTAAGGAACGCAAGCATTTTATAAAGTTAAGCTACATTTATGCAGAGTTTTTTTTTTTCCTTTTCTTTTTTCTGCTTTTAAAATTCGGTTATCCCTTGCAATTTTCTAAGGATGGGCACGGTTCAGTCTGGATCAGTCTGATTATAAAAAAAAATTATAATTATTATTATTTGGTTTATTTAAAAAAGTAAATGTATGATTTTTTTAATTGAAAATTATAATTATTTTTAATTATCTTTTCGATTTGGTAAATTTTGATTTTTTTTTTTCAATTTTTTAATAATAATAATAATAATAATAATAATAATAAATTAAAAAATTAATAACATTCGCTAATTTAATATTTACTTAAGTTTTTTTTAATACTATAACTCTTCAAATCATCACAATTACGTCAATAAAGTTTTTCATAAGAAATAATCTATCATTTAAATTATTTAAAATATAGGAAAATAAAAAGAATAATAACCCAAATAAAAAATTATAAATATTTCATAAAATTAATCATCACTAAACACTAAGTAAATTAAATAATGTAACAAATATAATTATAAAATAACAAAATAATATGATTAGATTTTAGAACATTCAATAAATTAAATTATTCAATTAATTCGGTTCAGTTCATTTCAGTTTTTTTAGTTAAAAAATTTATTTAAATTCGGTTTGATTCTGTTTTTTAATTAAAATATCGAACAATCATTGAAAATAATAATAAAAAATATATATATGATCACTTCGATTCGATTTTTCAGTTTCAATTATTTGTTTTTAATCTCCCCACTACAATTTTCAGCGTGCATATCCACAATACATACAGAACCCTACAAAGTTCCATACACAAGTACATTGTTCACACTTGTGTATTTTGCTTTCTCAGTTTGCTGTCAGTTTGTATATGACCTTGTTGTTAGCTGTGGCCTGTCAAGCTCCAGCTTGTCATGATAATGGTAGGTTTAGTGAAACTTGTAAACTGTAAAATCTGGTTGTGAATTCTTATCAAAATACTGTAATTTTATTCACCCTAGCATAATTGTTGAGAGGTTGATAAAATAAACAATAAATCAGCAAATGTAAGACTGCGTATATCGAATTCTCCTTAGAGCCCATAGAATTAGAAACTAAGTGCCGGGCCGTCCTGATAAAAGAAAGCAGAAAATCAGAAATGCTGTAACCTATGTCCATAGTTGAAGTTGTTGAATAGTTTTAAACTATGTCCATAGTTGAAGTTTTTGAATAGTTTACTTGGTTATATTGAGCTACAAAAAGGCAGCCAGCTTCTTTCTGTATCTGGTTACAATTGTGTCCAATACAAAAACCTCATGAGCCCTGCCCAGATTCTACTTTTTCCCATCTTGGCACTTCTTTTTACCCCAATTAAACCCAATAAATGAACCACAATAGCATGGACTCTGGCCCTCTGACCATCAAGATTCCAACAGAGTAGATCAATTGAGGACCAAAGCGCATCAACTGTAAATTACAAAACTATCATCACATGAGAGTCATGAATTTAGGAGGGTAATGGGCAACTTTTTCTGGACAGTGGGTGTCGGTGATGGAGCATAATTTATTGTAAAAACAAAAAGTACTTCTGAAAAGTTAAAACTTATATACAGTTTACTCTCACTGGATCTGATCATGGACACCAATGTGAAAGCCATATAAAAAAAAGTCAAAAGACACCCTGAAAATGAAATTGATGGGTGGGTGGGCATCTATTGGCACATATGCCTGGTTCCCATTATTTCCTTATTTTTACATTCTTTTATCCATCATCACACACTTCATTATGTTTGTAGCATCTGATGCTTACACACAGTTCAAGATCATTTGAATTTTTTTTTTTTTTTTATCACTGAGTACTGCACAAAAAGATCTGAAGCAGCGTGATGATGCCACTGTGTTTATGAATTTTGCCTTTGCCACAAATTATGTTAATTGAGCATTGACTTGGGGCTCCTCTCTTATGTTCAATGAAACTACTTGTTAGAAGAATTACCTCATAAAATTCAAGCCGTTTAAGAAGAAACAAGATAGGAACTAACACAGGTCACAAATTGGATTGGTCCCTAACAAATATTATTTATTCTATACACGTAAAGGCAAATGCCCCATTTTCCAATAACCTCCAAATCAAATACATCCCAGAATCCAAAAGCTTAGCCTAATTAAGTTTTGTCTCTCTCTGTCAACTGCAATCCGTTTAAGCTTCCATAATCAGATTTGCCTTTTGGTTTTATATCAATCATGATTCATGAACTTGGATCGGATATGCATATACATATATCCAAGTTTGTTGATTATAAGAAGTAAAAGCAAAAGCTGGGACCCACGACCCCATTCCTTCAGATAAATGATCTAAACACAAATCGTTTTCCCACTTTCTTTGCCTCTTTAGCATCATCAATTATATAAAGGACAGGTTTCATTGTCACTGCTAAGCAATAAGCAAAACAAGGAATCATATATGGCTCCCCGTGGTTTGTTCTTGAGCTTATGTGTCTTGGTTCTTTTGGTGGTCGAGCCCCGTTCAGCATATGGGTCGAGCCATGGTTGGTTTGGTCGAGCCAGGGATTCTACAGCTGCTCAAGAGATTGGTATTTGCGCCTCCTCTGTCATCATACATGGCTACAAATGCCAGGAAATTGATGTAAGAGCTCAAACTTGAGTTAATTAATTAGCATTAATGAATACACTGATTAACGTTGGGCTTGTGTGTTTTCAGGTGACAACCAAAGATGGGTATATACTTAACTTGCAGAGGATACCGGAAGGCAGTGTTGCCGGTGCCGGCGGAACTAATAAGCCACCGGTTTTAATACAACATGGGGTCTTAGTGGTAAGTTAATTAGCTTAATATCTCAGTCACATGTAGCAGCACTAGATGACACTGTCACTGTGTGTGAAACCTGACTCTGGGTTTAACAACACGACAAAAGTATCACATACAATAAGTGAGTAATATCCATATTAAACGTATTAAAATAATAAAAAAAATTTAATAAATGATAATTATATTTAATATAAATGTATTTATTATATATTTATTATTTAATAATAACATATTACCTAAAACGATATTATTAAAAAATTTACTTTCTAAGTTTAATACTAATACCACTATTGGAAATTAGAATTTTTCCCCTTCTGGCTTCTACATTATTATGGTACTTTGAAATTGCAATGATTATTGTCAAAAGATTGACATTAGAAATTAAAATGTGCCATCATCAACTCATGTTGGCCAATTGTATGAATTATTAATTACTTTGTGCTTAAGTAATAGACTTTGTAATCAAGTAGAAATCCTTACCTTGGTCATCATGCACTTGAAGTCAGCCAAAGGCTCCAAAAAAAAGCCAATAACAAAGGTTTTTTTTTTTTAAAGAAGGTGGCGCAATTTACGCCATCAAATTTCACATTTTGGGCATGTCCAGCCCAGTAACTGCTGTTTTTAATAATTATAGATTTTTTATAATTATAATTATTTGGTTATTTTTAAAAATAATCATTTGGTTTTTTAATTAAAAAATATACTTTTTTTTATTGTCTATTCGATTTGGTACAATTCAGCTTTTTAATTTTTTAACAATAACAATAAAAAATAAAAATATTAGTAACATTCACTGAATCTAACATTTACTTAAATGTTTTTACACGGCAACTCTTCTAATTATCATAACTACACAAATAAATTTTTCTTAAGATGTAATCATTATTTAAATTATTTAAAATATAAGAAAATAAAAGGAATAATAACCATATTAAAAAATTATAAATATTTCATGAAATTAATCATCACTAAACACCAAATAAATTAAATTTGTAACAAATATAATTATAAAATAATAATACAATATTATTAGACTTAAAAAATTTAATTAATTCGGTTCGCTTCGATTTTTTAATTAAAAAATCAAACGGTTATTTTTAAGTTAAAAACACTATCACTTCAATTGATATTTTCGGATTCGATTAGATTTTTATTTTTTTTTATTCATCGCTAAAGGCTAATCATGGTTGACCAAAATTCCAAATTTTAGCATACCCTTTTGGAATTGAATCACCATGCGTGCTTTCACTAGGATTAGGTGTACAAATTTTGACCTCAATCACTGATTCGACTCGAACTGTACGAGTTTTGAAAATTTTATAATATTGCCGGTTGGCTAGATCTGATCCGCGTCGGATAAGTCTGGTATGGGGATATAGTACTTATATTTATCTTGTTCAACCAATGAATTTTGAAAAATTATATCCGTACTCATTATATGGGCCTCCTTTCATACCCATATTTTTACTTTTAATAATATGTGATATTAATATTTATACTTAAGGGTGAAAATGGGCCGGGCTCGGGTTTTGATAAAACCCGACCCGATCCTGGCCGAGACGGGCTTTACCAGAGCCCAATTTTTTTAATATAAAAATTTATATATATAAAATTTATGATATAAATATATATATATTTTTAATTATTTTAAGCCCGGATCAGACCGGGCCCAGGATTTTTTAGTTGAGCCCAGCCCCGGCCCGAGCCGGACCGCCCATTTTAAAGCTCAGCCTGGATTTTTTCTGACCCGGGCCGGACCCGAATTTTTTTGCCACTCTTATTTGTACTAAATCCGTCTAATTAATGGACATATAAAATTATACATGTACTGAACGTAACACGCCTGATCCTACAGGCCATCTTTAATTTTATGGTTGCAGGTTATTCTTTTTTCTTGATCCACCCACAAGGGTTGGAGTCAACAAAAAAGAATGATCCGACCCGCAAAAAAAAATCCTAATTAGGATAATGATGAATGATTGCATAATGCTATGCCCATTGGTCAAAAAGTAGAGAGACTTTGTAAAGTGAACGGGATAGTGAAGACAGCTAGCTAGTGTAACGAAAAGCTTCTTTGAAGCAGTAAAAACATGTGTTGAGCTAACCAAGTGAAGAAGCTAAAAGTCACAAGTAGACAAGAACTGAGGGGTTTTGTTTCAGTGACAAAGTGAGAATTTTTCTTCTTTTTTGTTTTTTGATTTGAAAATCCGGTGATTCTTGTCCCTATTACTTGTATTCTTTCAGTATGGGCTAAATCTTCTGACATTGCAAAAAATCAAGCACCCTTCGGGGCTCGAATTAAAATGGGCCCAAAATTCAATATGTTTATGTTGGCTAGCTTTCTTTGCAGCGAGGCCACATCACATGCACGTCTCTTATAATTATTATTTGTCCGTTTTCTTACGTGGGGGCAAAAGCCACAGCTTGAGTTCAAAGTTGTTGTTGTAGGATGGAATGACATGGCTGCTTAATCCACCAGAACAAAATCTACCGTTGATTTTGGCTGATCAGGGGTTTGATGTGTGGATTGCTAACACCAGAGGGACCAGATTTAGCCGACGTCACATCTCTCTTGACCCCAGTCAACCGGTACTTTTATAATCTTCTTGTAAATATTTATAACTTGAAACGGTATTGTATTAAGCTGAAACTGTGTCATATATATGGCAGGAATTCTGGAATTGGTCATGGGATGAACTTGTGGCCTATGATTTACCAGCCGTTTTTGGCCACATATACAGCAAAACTGGGCAGAAGATTCATTATGTGGGCCATTCATTGGTGAGATAAATTAATTAATTAATTAATTACCGTATGTTTCTTTTAATTGATTGATTCGAGCTGATCATAAATAATGTGCAATATGTGAACTTAATTAACAGGGAACTCTTATAGCACTGGCATCTTTCTCAGAAGGGTTACAAGTAGACAAGCTGAAATCAGCAGCCTTGTTGAGTCCCATTGCTTATTTGAGCTACATGAACACTGCCCTTGGAGTTATTGCTGCTAGATATTTTGTCGGGGAGGTAATTACAGAGTTTAATTTATTTTAATTTGCAGATTATTTGAACATAATTAACACATAATTATAAGTGTTCCCAACAGATCACTACTCTATTTGGTCTAGCAGAGTTCAATCCAAAAGGGTAAGAACCAAGATATTGATTAGAATAATTAATTAAGCTGTGTTTTTAATTTGTTAATTGGCTTGTTTTCCTGATAATAGGAAAGCTGTAGCTGACTTTCTCAAGAG